>JAACJT020000016.1:18569202-18601682 GCA_009936485.2 Gymnarchus niloticus | reverse complement strand
GAGGACAGGGCGGCCTGGCGTGCTGTGGTCCATGGAGTCGCAAAGAGTCAGACACGACTGCGTGACTAAACAACAACAACAAAGAAACAGAAACAGGAAGTTGAATTTCTCCTGAAGCAAAGGGCCCACCCCCCCACCGTTACTGTCCAGCTTTGTGCTGTCCTCAGTTCTAAGGTTACAGTGCCTTTCCTTTCATTACTTCTCTGGCTTCTTTCAGCTTAAACCCTCTTATGTTTTGTGTTGGTATTTAGCAATAGTAGTCTCAAGCCAGCTTCTCTTCAGCCTCACACACAGCTTGACAGCCCCACACACAGCAGGACTTTCAGGACCCCCGACTGCCCCCCCACCACCCCACCTGTCCCTGGCTATTTTAGTCTCGTGTTGGCATGAGCTCCCTGGCATACACTGCAAAATCCTTCATGTGATGTGCACGGCAGGGCCTGAAGAAGCCTGAATAAAACTTGACCTAAAGGCGAGCTCCTCCAAAATAAACCTGAAATGTCATCAACATTAAAGCCTGTGGCCTCAGGTAAACGCGCTTCAGTGTTCAGCTCAAGCACTATCTTGTTACAGTACCCCACTCAGCATCGGGCAGTTGAGGTGACCTAAGCAGGGATTTTCAACCTTTCTTTAAGTAGAGACCACCAGATGAATGAAGACCCCAGAAAGCCATCCTTAGTTTATAAATAACTGAGTACTAAAGACTCTTGGGGTTGGTGCTGGTATGCAGAATGAGATCCTGCACTACTGAGCTGCCTTGACCTTTAAAACTTTGTGTTGTGAGGAAAAAAAAAACAGCAGAGAATAACAATGACCTAACTATCTGACTACCTAATGAGAAATGCTAGTACGTAGCTCACATGTGTATCGAGGATTCATTTTATCAAGCCTCACAAAGTTTCATGCTACAGCAGCTGCTCTGCAAGCCCCTGGTCAAAACGCCGTGACTGGTGGAATCTTTAATTTACATGCAAGCCTGGCCCACAGGTAGGAAACAGAAACTCAGCAGAACTGACTCATCATTGGTATCTGTGGCGTATGAGCCCAGTTGGTTCAGAACAAAGCCACTAGTCATAAGCAGGTGCAGCAATTTGTATGCACAATGGGCACACAATAAAAGGTGTGTCTTTTCTGTTGCACATTTGGTGAAATCAACTTAAAATTCTCAGCACTTCATTTTGCTTGGCATCTGTAGCATGCTTTCATCAAATAAGCAGCTTAAACACAAAGACTACCCAAGCCCGGCTGCTCAACCTTCCTATTCTGTCCTTTCTCTTTAAAGCTGTCTTAAATAGGCCCATTGTTTTAATTGGTAATCCTTGACAGTTGGCTAATTAAACAAGACTGGCCAAACCTCTATTGTGCTGCCAGACACCTTATGAGCTACCATATATTTGCCACCAGGTGGTGCCCTTTGGCACAATACCACCTTTACCAATTGCAACTTCACACAACTACAATGTGGCTAGACTACCAAAGTTTGTCAGTATCTTTTCCTCCTCTCTCTATATTTTATTAGATGGTCATTAAACACATCATATTCTTTCTGATGGGGGGCACAGTGGCTCAGTGGTTAGCACGGTTGCCTAGCACCTTCAGGGTTGGGGGCTTGGATCCCGACCCTGCTGTGTGTGTGTGTGTGTGTGTGTGTGTGTGTGTGGAGATTGCATGTTCTCCCCATGTGTCATGTGTTTTCTTCAGGTATTCCAGCTTCCTAAAGTGGTTAAGGCTGACTGGTGCTTCTGAATTGCTCATGGTGTGTGACTACAACCTGCGATGGCTTGTCATTCCATCCAGGGTGTCCCCCACCTTGTGCCCCCAATTGCTGGGGATAGGCTACAGGCAATCTGTCATAAGGTAAGTGAATTGGAAAATGGATGGATGGATATTCTTCTTGTCGTAACTTCCTAAGCTGAAGAGTAAATTTAGCATGACCAGAGACGAACACTGCAAACCACACAACAGTCTATCTTTCGTATCTTATTAAATAAGATGAAGATATACTGTGCTTCTCTTTGTAAACTGGAGTAGTTCAAGCCTAACATATTTCCTCCCTCAATAAATCCTGATAAAACCATGTGTTGCTTTAAAGTAAGCGATTGAGTGATTCCTGCTTCAGTAGGCCTTCATGTTCTATGTGAGATATACTTTGGGGATCAGCACAGTGTGATTACAGATATTAATAAAATAATCAAAGTATGTTTGTGGTACTATTGGAAAAATATCAGCCACACTGCTGATCAACCAACATCATTAAAAAATAAACCAGCATTTTCCAAGTTATCCAAAGGGGCTGTGCATTAGCTATGCAAACAGAGTGATCAGTGTGACTTCACACCCCCTGACTCATTATGGGTACAGCAGAGACTTATTGATGTAAATGAAACATCCCCCCCCCCCCCAATTTCCCTCCTTCCCACACAGTCGGGGCCTTTTGACAGTTTGCTGGAATGTTTGGCCACCCTCCCCATGCCACTCGCCACCCTGTCCACCCTCGTCCTGTGACACAGGAGTAAGAGTCACAGTGAGGCCCCCCCTCCTCATCTTCAAATCATTTGTCAATGACCCCCCGGCACAGAGTGGCATGTCCTGCTTATTAAGTATGATGACGGCCTGGGAGTCAGATGGACCACGGGTTCTGAAGGCCATATCCTATACAGATTACATGGCTGATCTCATCAAAACCAGACAAGCAACGCTTCCTGCTGGAATCATTACCCCTCCTATTAGTTACGTGTATCCATGGGTGCGGCAATGTAAACGTGACGACATTTCTAGCGACCTGGCGTTGGCACATACAGGACGTGTTAATATCCGGTAACTGCTGACAGGCTTTTGTTTGTCCGTTGGCGACTAGCACTGCACATTTCCACGGGCTCACTATAACGCCACTTAGAATGTGAGAGACTTGCACCAATGCAATGGTGAAAATCACGACACAAAATTAAGTCCCCGGCTTTTCGATGTGCGATCAATGACCGCGTCTCAGCTTCTTCTGAGAAGGTCTCTGGAAAATGGAACCTTTTGGATGAAGAGACTGGACCACTGGTCATCTCACAGGAGATCCTTTCTATCGGTTTCAGCAGAAGGTCACAGAACCTCAGCCCTTTCCACATATCTATACTCAAAAGTGAGAGGATCCCCCCCATCACACCAAGACCCTCCAGGTAATATTCCAGTAACGCCCAAAATTAAAATCAATTGAAAACCCATCTTTGAGGTTTGAAAGCTAATGCACAGCCCCTTTGAATCTTTGAAAACCCATCTCCTTCCAGCAGGAGGACTAGGAGGACTAGTAGACCATATACCCCACACACACTGCTGCATCACTTACACCCTCCTTTGGTATTCTTCTAAATCACATGCAGCTAATCGAGAGATGCAGTGCACACTAGTATAGATGTGACAGACAGCATTTAACGCACCACAAGTTACTTTCACTCCTCTGTGATGAATTAATTCAGATTTCCCATCCTTTCATATTTAAGAGCTGAGGTGAATGAATAGGACTTGGGCTCCAGTAGCGATGCACCACGGACGTACATCAAAGTCAATGTCTAGAATGTTCCTGGCTGTTCCAAAGTGACCAATCACGGGCTCCGTTATGCAAATTGCGACCACATGCTTAAGCATGGCTACCTCCACCAGTTTCACTGCACGCTGAGTACATTCTGTATCCCTGACCATCAAGGGGAGCTATCTTTAGGAAACGGGAGATGACAGAACTTGACAGACAGCCAATTGAACCTCGTGGTTCACTCAAAAAAAAAAAAAAAAAAAAAAGACTCAAGGATAGCTTGCCACTTCCTTTCTGACTGTCAGGGCATGCTGCCCACAGCTTCTCCACATCTGGCCAATTCATTATCAGCTCATATTCACAGCCCCATTATCAAAATGCCACAGCTGCTGAGGGGCAGAGGCTAAGAGAAGGAAAGGCTCAGATACAGCAGAGTCCGGTGGAGGTCCTGACGCTCACAGACAGAACGAGGGGCTGCCACATGTGCCACCAGAAAGCTCCATAAAGCCAAGGGACTTCCAGACCACGGCAGATTACCGGGATCAGCCAGCAGTGACACAATGCCGCCAAACCACTCCATCCCTTTCACGTCACCCCAAAAAAGACTTCGCAGACACCGAGATGTCTCTGCAACCTCACAGCCACCAGTGGGGGCACTATGCACACCGGTGTGATTCAATAGCATGACAAACTGGGCTGCCAATCCTCATTTGGAATCTTTAGTTCTGGTTCTTCATATTAGGCTCCCTATCAAAACTGCCTTCCACTCTCACTCGTCAGTACCTCCCAATTAGCAATCAATGCCACGCATTCTACTTAACACTTCATAAAGGCCTCACAACTACTAATCATGAAGAGTCGATTACCTAAGATGATTAGAGTACTCTAGGAGATAAAGACATTTTTAATTTATACAAAACCATTTAAACAGCAGTAATTACATATTTAAGTTGTGCCTCTTTAACAGTGATTTGATACCAGTGCCCTGCTATGAGGACTACGAGGTAATCAATTAGTCATTGCACTAAACCAACGCCACTGATTACATCTTTACCAAGTGACAGCACAATGCAATGAGATACACATCACTGCAGCAATCTGTGCAACCAAAAGGGTAGATTTGTCCTTTCCAGGCAAACTTGGCAGCAGAATATGGAATCTGCCTTGAATTTCTATCTTAATTCCCATCTCTTCACTGGTAGACACATTCAATGGTAGTCACTATTTGTCATCTCAAACTGTCTGAACAAACGGTAATAGAAAATGCGTTCTTAAGTTAAATGAGCCTCTTCAAATACGTAGAAGACAAACGAAGGCAACGGATACCTAATGGCACTGCTGACACCTAGTGGTTGTACAAAGTACTTTTTCAGAAACGGGAACGTTTCCAGCAATCAGCCTGTTGTCGCCAGTGTTAATATATTAAGTGATAAATTTAAGGACTAACGTATTTAAATTTTAGATATGCATAGTGATGAATTAGTGACACATGGCAGTGGTGCCGATTATGTAAATACAGACACATAATTCATACTTTAAAATGTCCCTCAGAATGCTTTATTTTCCATGCATAGTTTGGACAAGTGTAGTGGAGCTTCATTAGAGATTAAAAAAAAACCTCTGACATTCATAGTTTTCTCATTATCAACATCTGTAATTATTCACAAAATATCTCAGTTGTGCTTCTCTATTCTTCATTAATCCTTCAAAGGGCCAAATAAAAGTGCTGTTAAAACATAAATACATTACAAAAAGAGAGCGTCTATAACTGAAACATTGAGAAAACTTGTACAACAGTTTTTCAGCACTGATCCCACCACATTTGACGTTTGTCGAAACTGCCTTCCATTTAAAACAAAAGAAGAAAACTCATTTTGTTTACATCCGCCCATTTAAAATATAAATTATTCAGGACCGAAAAGCCGAAACAAAATTCTCAACAGCATTTTTTTTTTCCTCAAAACAAACAAACATTTATACGCAGTTGTGTTTCCAGTTCAAATAGAATTACGCTTTTAAGGATACCAAAGGAAAGAGAGAAACCAGCTACAGGACTTAGCGTCTCCTGTTCTGGTACCAGCGAGGGCGGCTTGGAGCCTAATGTGTGCACAGGCAGTTCAGGGAGGGTGGCGTGTAATGAATCAGTCTTCGAACAGGGAGTAGACCACTACACCCACAAACATGTAAACGACAAACGAAGGCCAAAGGGGGGCTGTTTGACTACACTAACACTTCACTCTCTTTTCTGTCGTGTCCAGGTCCCCCCCCTGTCCCCCACACACCCCAACCAAAAACAAAAAAAAAAAAACAAAAACAAAAACAAAAAAAAAAAAAAAAAATACACAGCACAACCCGGAATAAAAACGCACGTCTACATGTCGTTACGAAACAGGCTCTACGATGTCAGTCCAGCTGCGTAGACTGGGACCCGGTTTGGTGGCTTTGCATTTAGTTAAAAAAAATCTTTTATTAAAAGTGTCAAGAGCAGCTTGTTGGAGTTGACGTCGGCGATGGGAGGAAGCACACGGGTCACGGGCGGACCGAGGCGTGGGCCCGGTGCAGCCGTTCCTGCCATTGTTGTAAGAGATGATATCGGCTGCTCTCAGTCTCCTTCCACAACAGAGATTGAATGATGGAAAAAACATGGCTGGATGCAACTCAACTCAACACAAATTTCTGCTCTCTCACCCAAAATACATTAATTTAAACATTGCCTGTTTAAAGATAGGAAATCAAATATTTCAGGGTTATATATATTTATGGTGGTGACCGTTAAAATGAAAGGACGTGTTTCTAGGTCTGAATAGGTACATATTTTAACATACCAGGATTTTTTAAAAATCCATTTAAAGGATCAAAATTACAAACGGAAAAATAGAAATTATCTCTTTTAAAAGACACTATATAGCGTACGCTCACAGAAGTCAGCGAGGACTCAAATATAAATAGTTTACATTTTCCACTCATTTGAAAAACTAAAACTGAAAAGAAATTTTATTTTGCAGTGATTCCAGCTATAAACAGCAGACACTTCATCGTCGTCATTAGGTTAAAACAGGCATATCTGTATGATTCATTTTAAGGTAGAGCCAGTGTAAAAACAAAAAGAAATACAGTATTTTTTTTTTTTTTTTACCAAATTCACCCAAGTGAATGTAATCAGCTGTAACAAAAACATACAGCTCCACCAGGGGGCCCTGTTCCCCAACTCATGACTGATTATAGTGCACGTGGCCTTCAGAAGGAAATGTTTCGAACAAGGACGTGTAATGCATCGATTGATCGGGATTAACTTCAACAATACCTTCAAGAAAACAATTAAACTAAGCCTGCCAAGCTAAATAAGGCAGACTGAAGCAGAAACGAAACAACTGTATGTGACAGGTCTAATAGGAAACTTTCTTCCATAAGCCCCAGAAGTCAGAGAATGTGTCACAGGACGCATGTAGCAGATTTTACTTCGCAGCACAGTTAGGAAGGTGACCCTTGAAGAGTAACAATATCAGCAATACCACTGAGGCAATGGCAGCCTACTGCCCAGCAAGTGACAGTTAGCCTTCTATTGTCTTGGCTGGCATCAAACCAAACCCCGTCCCCCAGGTGCCAAGGAGACAGTTGAGAAGGGGTGTGGCTAGGGGTGGGGGTGACAGGAGAAGAGCAAGGGAGGTCTCTCACTTGATGTGTTCCTCGCTGTGGGAGGAGCAGTAGTACTTCTTGTGTGCTATAAACGTGGAGAGGCTGCTGAACTTGATGTTGCACAAACGGCAGAAGCGCGTGTTTCCATTCTGCAGAGGGGAGACGAGAGCTGTCTTGGGGGCCATTTGGCCATGCCCTTGGGGAGGGGGCTTGTCTGGCAGCAGAGAGAGGGTCGGCGAGGGCACGGCTTCAGGCACAGGTGAGACAGTCAGGGGAACAGCAGCCAGAGGGGAGATCCCACCCTTGTGAGGCCCCATGGGGCTCCCGTTAACCAGGGGTGAGGAAGGCGAAACGGGCTCCCTCTTCACCCGGCCATTCACACCCTCCCTGTGAAGGGGTGGGCCCAGCTGTGGGGGCGTGGCCGGGGGCAGGTCCCTGGGGCTCAGGTTGGGGCTGGGGCTAACAGGGGCAGACTGGGCCTCTGTGTGGCGGCCCACATCCCCATCCTCTGGGAAAAGATGGCCGAGGGCCGGCTGCAGAGTTAGGACCAGGCCGTGGACAGTCCTGAAATGTTCCACCAAGTCACCCATCACAGTACCATTGGGAGGGCAGTAGGGACACACCACAGGAAGGGCAGCAACTTTCGTGACGGGCGGTATGGGCAGGGTGGGCGACCGCGCAATGCCAGCCTTGTCAGGCTTTCCCTCCCTGCTGTCTGCTCTGTCTGAGTATGGCTCTGGGCAGTCTGGGGGCCGCGTCTGGGGCGAGGTGGAGGCGGAGCGCTTCAGCAGATGGAGCTGCTCCAGGGAGCGTTGCTGCAGGCTAGTGGCGGGGCAGTAGAAGGTCTTGTGGGCCAGGTAGTTCTCGATGCTGTTGAAGCTGATGCTGCAGGCGGTGCACTTGTGGTAGTCTGTGAGGGGTAGCGCCGGTAGGCCCACCCGAGAGGCTTCACTCAGCCGGGGTCTCTTGCTTAGGTCAATGGGACCCTCACCATCGGGGCTGGGGCTAGACGAGAGGCCAAAGAGGCGCTTTCCAGGAACGGCGGACTGCTCTGGTGGCCGGCCAATGGGGGACACAGGCTCCTGCTTTGCTGCCGGGGCAGGAGCTAAGGCCACCGGAGCTGGACTGGGGACCGGGAGGGAGCTTGAGGCAGCCAGGGACCTGTTCTGCGCCATGTGGATCTCGTACATTTTCTTGCGCTTGCGTGTGCGAATGGGCTGCGGCAGGAAGGTGGCCTTGCCTGAATGAGGGCGCTGGTTGGACGGGTCATGACGCGAGGCACAATAGAAGCGCTTGTGCACTATGTAGTTCTCGTGGCGACTGAACCGGATGTTGCACGCCTGGCAGAAGGTCCGGCTCGGGTCGTCGTCCGGGTCCTCCACCGAGCCCCCTGGGCTCTGGCTGCCCTCACTGGCTCGACCGCCACTCTCCCCTTCCGAGGAAGTGGGGTCCTTCAGCACCACCTCCTCGCTCTTCACTTCCGCCGTCGGTGTGCCGCCCGCCTCCGACTCAGGGTCACCATGAGAGGCAGGGGGTGCCGCGGTGGCTGCCATCCCCGTGGGTGACTCATACGCCACGGGTCGCGCCAGGCCCACCGCCCGGTCTTTCCCCACTGTGGCAGAACTGGCTGTCTCGCCTTGCTGGTGCCGACTGGAGCAGTAAAGCCTTTTGTGGACGTAGAAGTTGTTGACGTTGTTGAAGGTGATGTCACACTCATAGCACGTCGCCCCCTTCTGGACGGGCGAGCCAGCAGCGTAGAAGGCAGGCACGCCCCCGGAGCTCTGGCCCTGCTTCAGCCGGCTGTGCACCATCTCCGACATCTTGGCCAGTATCTCAGAGGCCTGCGGCATGATGGTCGCCTCAGTGCTAAACATGTACTGAGGCAGGAAGACGGCACCGCTAGGCAACACAGGGCCAGCGGTGCCCATGTGCACGGGGCTGGAGCCAGGGGTAGGGCTGGGGAGCTCTGTCTTCACCTGCACAGCTGCCGGGCTGCGGGGGGACGAGGTCTGCAAGGAGACGTCCTTCACCTGATTCTCTGGGCACAGCTCCTCCTTGGCCATGTCGCTTGAGTCGCATGCCGGCTCCTCCTTAACCTTCACGACAGCAGGGGGCCCTGCGGGGCCGGGCAGGCTATCTTCCCGAGCTACAACGGAGACTCCATTGGTGGCGGGACTGACCAGGTCGGGCCCGGGCACGGCCGCCAGCGGCTCGGGACACTCGTTGGTGGGGGGGCTGAGCTGGGCTGTTGGAGCCTTCACCTCCAGATGGTTCCGCACATGCTTCTGGAGGATCGAAGGTGTCTCAGCCACAAAGCCGCAGAGCTGGCACTTTGGGGCCACGCCAGCATCCACTGGACTCCTGCCTGTGGGGGAGTCAGAGGAGTCTCATTCCAGTACAGGACTCAGGAGCTGCAGTGACGAGCATACACACACAAGCACACACAGATGCACACAAATACTCGTAGTGGGATGCAGTGATGTAAAGAATAATTCCTCTAGGAATCGACACACACTGCACATTAGTAAGAGTTATTGTCGAACTGAGGTCTTTCCAGTGTTCCCCTGCCTGCCTGTTTAGAAGCAGGCCTGCCTCCCACCCTAAGGTGTCAGATGGGCCACAGGATTCCCACTAGTTGCTGAGGGGTGTTTGAGTGTAACAGCTCAAAAGGTTTGTGATTAGATGGCGTTTGTTCAACGTTGGTCTGCACCAATCACACGCAGTCTGTTTATTAGTGTGTTGCCCTGGTTCCTTGATTTCCTTTTATTGACACCCTTTCACTGTTAAGGTTTAGCTCTAGGCTGCCCCCATGGGGACCATCCTGGGACTCAATCTGCTAGCCCCAAGCTTTAGGGTCCCTGTCCCGTGTGACTGGTGGTCTGGCTGTTACCTGCTGCCGGCTGCAGGCCCGGCCCTGGGGAGCAGACCTCGCTACGGGAGCCTGGTTGGCACACCATGTGGCTGGTGACCAGATGGCTGTACAGGATGTCCCTGGTAGTGGAGATGAAGCCACAGCCATGGCACATGCCCTTTAGAGTGTCTGTGTGGACTTTCAGGTGCCGCTCGCAGTTGGCCTTGGTGGTGAAGGCTGACAGGCAGATGAGGCAGATGAAGGGCCTCTCACCTAGGGAGGAGGTGCCGGGAGAGGGAGGGAGGAGGGGAGAAAAGGAGGGAGGGAGAGGGAGGGATTAGAGAGAGAGAAGCTTACAACCAGTCACTGATACAATGCACTAATTTATTATCCATCCATCCATCCATCCATCCATCCATCCATCCTCTAAAAACCTAATGCAGTCAGGGTGAGGGGGGCCTGGAGCCTACCCCAGGCAGCACATTTCACAAGGCTGTGGTAGATACCAAGTTCTAAACATTAACGAAACAGAATGAATATTTTCTGGGGCTGAATAAGCAGTGAGCCTTCAAACGTATAAATGAAACTGCAACACTGCAGGTTCTACCTTTTATTTACACATTGATTTCATTTGTTGTGTGAGTCAGGATAGACTCCAGCCCCGCAATCAGGACTGGGAGAAACAGCTGGTAGATGGATGATGAATGGATGGATGATCATTTTTACAGGTTTTATACACCTGGATATTCACTGGGAAATTTCAGGTTAAGTTTTCTGCTTGAGATTTGTGTATTAGGGCTCCTTCTTGGGATATGAACCAGACCTCCACCTTTTTTAACCGCTAAGCCCTCCTGATGTACACGTATCGCTGTCGTGATATTGTACCTACTGTCACTCCAGTAAAAATGATGCTGACAGCTGACCCTCGTGACTATACTCAACAGAGGGGGGCCTCACCACTGTGGGTGCGCATGTGAATCTCCAGGGAGCTGGCACTGGGACAGCTCTTCTTGCAGTGAGGGAATGGGCAGACGCGCTCGTTGGGGTACGAGTCCTTGGGCTTGTCCTGGGGGGGAGAGCTAGACTCCTGCTTCTGCCTGCTGGCGCAGTAGTACATGAGGTGGGCCTGCAGGTTCCTCTCACTGCGATACCAGATGCCACAGTCCTTGCATGGGAAGATGTCCTCTGAAAAACAACCCACCATATCACGAGATGAAGGGCGTCTGACAGTCGGAGAGCATCGATCATAAGACAACCACACTGCTACCAAAGACAGCATGCAGTACATCTTTCCTCTTCATGGTGGAGGTCATGTGTAGTAACAGGGATCAGGTCGGACTCTTGGCCTTGTACTCACTCTGATCTGGACCCTTGTTTTGGGTCAACACAGAAATTGCCACCCATCTCCTGTCTCATGTTCTCCTGACTATCTGCAGTAGGTAGGCTCAACCTTTCACTTTTTACAGTTATAAAAAAAGTTCCATGCACATTATGAAGGAAAGTACTGAAGAATGTACTGGGTTATACTCAAAGTAGGGCTGTGTCCACACCTTTTAAGGTCCCAAGTAGGAGTGGGGGAAACTCGGGCATTGGTACTGAGATACTGGGTCTGCTGCTCATATTACTGCCAAGGAATAGGACCAGCACCAACAATGATAGCAATTATAATGGTGGTGGTGGAGTTATTTAACAAAGCAGCCCAGTTCACCTGCATTACATCACCATTCGCGGTGAATAACTCAATCACTTGATAACGTAACGAAGACTATTTCCCAAATCAATCCATCATTTCCACGGCAGTCCAAACAGGTTGTTCCACGAGTGGCTACGGCACTAATCGTGCTAATCTGGTGTCAGGGCTCATACTCATTGGCTATTTTGATAACGAGTTCTCCGGGATTTAATTAGCCTAGTGCTAATACAGCGGGAATTGGGAATATGGATGATGGGGTTTAATGGTTTTCTTCCTCAGGTTCGTGTACAGTGATTAATCATCACTTCATCAGCCCACAACCACTTTAATAAAGGCTTTCACTCAGATACCATTATGGGTACACCGGAGTGGCTGGTGAATGAAAAGTGAAACTTCATCCAAGCATGGAGAGGAGATCTTTCTACTGATGAGAAAAATGAGCCTTCTAAACCCTGATGGATGGGATTATTGTGTCAAGCACTGGCTGGTGTAAGGAGCTTCCCACTGGTTTATTTGTTGGTTGTCATTAGGTTCGACCAATGGGCGACGGAGAATGCATGATAATCCCACCCCACTCCAGGCTCGGATGTTGCAACATAAAACCCTCTGCACGCACTGTTCACTGCTTATTATTTCTCACTAAAAGCTACAGGCACTCATACAGAACAGTCAACTCAATTCAATTCATTATTATTTAAATAGCGCCTTTAACAAAGAGTATTGTCATAAAGTGCTTCACATATCATACCATGATTATTTATGACTGATCAGACTATGCACAGGGCAGACTGACAGACATGCTCGCACATGTCTGGCGAGGGTCTTACTGTTGACAACGGCTGTAGCCAAGATGGCCGCCATGCCAGCTTGCTGGGGGAGGAGCTGGAATTCCGGGTGCAAGGCCACGGGGTAGGCAGACTCTTCCTTCACGGACACATTCTGGTTCTCTGTGGGGGAGGGCTGTTCCACATCAGGCCCGGTCAGCGTGGCCAGGAGGCTTTCTCCTTGCTGGACCTCACGGGTCAGCTTACAAAACAGCTGCTCTCCTGGGGGAGGGGTTTAGGGAGGTTTAAACTCTAGCCTTGGTTATGGTCTACCAGTCACATTCGATTACATTCAGGTTGGATTACAAACATTCAACAAATGAGGAGACTGTTTGTCAAGGCTTGGTTATGCTACCTAGCTGAGGAAAAGCCCCAGAGTTCTCCTGGATCCTTAGCAGTTTTCTATCACCTGAGATGGGCGGAAGTGAATGCCGCCGTGGTGTGTAATTATTGTACCAGGTGGGGGTTGGTGGGTTGGTGGGTCATACCTCGGCTGTAGATGGAGCAGTTGGCTGCCGTGAGGGTGGAGGTAAGGGGCAGCTTGTGGAGCCAGCACTCTGGGTCTTCACTGGTGAGGGTCCGGCTGGACTGCTGCAGGGCCGACACGGTAGAGTGTTAACCATGCCCACAAATTCTTAAACACCTTTTTAGCAGTTTTTAAAAACTCATGAACCGGGGCGGGGGGGGGACCGCTCGGAGACATCCCTGTGGCATCTGTAATTTTGATGCCGATGCAACCTGTTTATGGCGATGGTTATTTTAAGGGGGTCATCAACATCAAGCAGCTTGCTTAGGGTACAGCCTTCACATCCTTGAGCGTTGCCTGTCACTCTCGTACATCTGTAATCCCATGGGTTTCTGTATATGAGCTCTGCGCTGTAGGAATGCTGGACTAAATCTTCATTACTGCTGTTCAGTACCACTACACCTCTGAAGGTTTCTCTTGTACCTAGCCATGATTTTCTCCAAGTTTCAGCGAAAATGAGGTACAGTATGTAACTGTAACAAAGAGGACATACAACTGACACTACAACTCTACCCTGCCACTGGGTGGCAGTAGTCAGTCGGCTGGAATCCCGTCAAACCAAGGCTGGTGCACCTTCCTGCCTCAAGTGGCCATGTGTTGTATGTGCATCACTGGTGGTGAGTAGAGCCTTACACTACCTACACCATAGCTAGCTGATAATACTGGCTGGGAGGCATGAAAAATACAAGCTAAAACCACACAGGAAACAGAAAATACGATGCTTTTTTATGGTCAGTAAAAAGCAAATGTAAAAAAAACGAGAAGCATGAAACTATAGAGGAATGCTACAAGATATCCTTTAAACAAATGGTCACTCTTGGCTAAAGATGGCCTGTAGTGTATTCTGTTTCATGGGGAATGCTTGCTGATGGTGGAGATATTTTTTTTTGTTTTAATTTGCACCGACAATCTCTGTTCCATCCATGGCCATAAGCAGAGCGTCCTAATTCGTTTCAGACTAATTCTGGGCAGTTTTTTTGGAATGGAGAAGCCTGAAGACGAGCTAATGAAAAAACAATTATGGTCTAAACTCCCAAAACGCACTCATGCGAATATTCCAGTGGCAGAATATCAAGACATTCCTCTGATGAACAGATCCTCCTCTCTCCTACCCCGTCCCGGCTGCCTGATCCAGAAGCTGGGCACACCACTCCCCATGTTACTTCTGACTACTTTAATGTATTGGACCACCAGAGGGGTTTTTCCCCTCCCAGTAACACTGCGAGAGTTTTTTTTAATTCTTCTCCCTAGTTTCACCTAGGCTTTTTCGTCTGTGCTAATGTCATGCAACATTAATGGCTGCTATGGTCGTCTTTTCCTGCCCCCCCCACCGTACCAGAAAATTCCTTAAAGGGTTATCTGCACCAAGGATTACCTCAGACTGGAAACTGACTGTAAGCGGAGGTGACATAAGCTAAGGCAGCAGACCAGTTAGGCAATCTTTAATTTGACCGATACTTTTGGGTTTCATTAGGTTTGTATTGCTGTTTTGATCTCATGGTAACCGTGTGCTAGGCCAGTGATATAGCGACTATTCCTTTCAACTTGTCTAGATTTGAGACATGACAAATCCAGCCACATTCGGTCTCGTTTACCGCTGCAGGAAGCAGCGTCTGTGCTGCTGTTCTAAATTAATTTGTTTTAAATCCACTTGTTATTACTGATCTCCATTAAACGATTCAGGTCATTTGAGCCAACAGGAAAAAGCAGAGGGACTTTAACTAGCTGTTGCGGCAGGACAGAGCTCAGCCAGTGACCCCTATTTGCTAAAGCCTCTCACAATCCAGTAATGGATGTGGTCCTAGCCACACAGAGGGCCGCCTGCAGTTTGTGCTTATGTGTGTTTACCCCCATCTTCCTGTGTGCGTGTGTTTAAACTATACGAGCGTGTACATGTGCAACACTCTTGCCCTAGTCTGCACAGCACTGCTTTCAGAAAAGAAGGCAGTGTAATTGTCAGAGCTGAAAACCACTCCTGTAGGGAAGGTGCATGTGTGTGACTTTGGTTTGTTCACACTTTCGGTTTTGGAGAGTGACTGCTGCACCAGTCAGGGTTTGCATGCTACACGTCAGACAGCAGACTGTAGGTGCCAGAGGTGTCTTTCAAATTCAAGTTTTACTGCTCAGGGCAGGACGGGGCCTTCAGATAGGCAAATACGTTAGAGTATCTGCAACGGACATCTGATGCTGCAGTTGAAGTCTCTCTCTCACTTGCACAAAAACTGTAGACTTTCCAGCAAACTCCCTGCCTGCAGCTTTTGCCATTTGTTTATTTCTACAGGGTAGCTGATGGCTGCAGCACCACCAAAACGGCGACACTAACTCTCCGCTATAATCGACCACACGAGATACAGTTTTAGCTGAAGAAGTGAATAACCACCGACACTTCGAGGTGGGGATTTTGCAGAAATTAAGCCTAATGAATCATCCTTAATCTACCTGTAGCACAAGCAGGAATGTGACCTCGCACAATAACTGAATCTTTGATATTGCATTTATGGAATGTTTTAAACATAGGATGTCCACATCAGTAAAGTTTCACACTCTCTAGAACGCTGCAATCACATAAAAGTATAACAAATTTGTCTGAACTCTCCACTCAGTGCAAAACGGCCCCAACAGCTGGACCAGTCTTTTCACAAGATATTCTACAGTATTATGCTAAAGCACTAGACAACACCAACATAGTTTCTTTCCAAAGGTGACAAAGCTAGCTCAAACCACTGCTATTCCAAAGTTATTCCCTCACTGACACACAAAAACACACACATATCCCCATCCGCAGGTCCCATCCTCTGGCAAACTGCTACAACACTCTTTTGGTTTTCCCAGAATGCATTGCAAGGAGTCTCTCGTAGACAGCTGGACAGCTGGTCATATGTTGCTGGATACAAAAGGAAATGGGGGGAGGGGAGAGAGAAACACAGAAAAAGAATGTTCCTTTAGTGGTAGGCCTGCCTCAGTCACACCCTACGTCCTTCTGGCAAAGCCAAACACTTTGAAAACGCTAAGCCGCAGCGTGAGGCAGTCTTTGAGTCTCGACTAAGCCCCTGGCCCGGCCCCTTGTCCGTCATGAATATTAATCAGTGGAGCAGAGTTTTAATCTGCCTGATCCCCACACTGCTGCTGCTGAGATGATAGCGAATCTAATTATTTGGTCTGATATTAACCAGCAGCACCCCCCCACCACCTCCTCCTTCCACTACCACCACACACCAACCTCAAGCGCACACTTCCCCCTCCCTCCACCCTGCCCAGCACCTCACCAATTGCCCCCTGCCCCCTCCCCACCCTGCGAAACGCCTTCTCTCTTATCGTTCCCAGAAACACCCATTTCTCGGCCGATAAAAATGGAATCCAAATGACGCATGGCCGGTTTCATCTCTCTATTCACGTTCCTATACCCAGAAAAAAAAAGGAATCCTTTTTTCGCAGCCCCCTCAGTTCATGCCTACATCGAATCCTAGAAAGTTTCCCCTATGTGCTGTTGACTAAAAGCAAAAAAAAAAAAAAATCAACAGAGCAGAAGCGGAGAGCAGAGGCTTTCATGTCAGATCTGTCTATAATGTCAAATGGTCAACATGCGCTCAGATAGCGAAGCACCTACCAAAACTCTTTTCATTCTACTTTATCTCTCCCAAAACTACACACAAAGAGGAGACAGGGACACCTTTTTCTGCGCCTTAGAAAGGACTGCTTTAAGCTAAGGGCTATCAGCATTTACAGCGGCAACACACAAGATGCCATTAAAAACATCAGATTCAACAACACTCTGTACAGATTATGGATGTCCCTGAATACACACACATATAGGATTTTAAGCACCACACAATCCACTGCTTGCTGTCCTAATGTACCATTCTGGATAGAGATGAAAATAGAGCAGCACCTTTCCAAGTATTTTGCCCAGCCGAGCCCATCTGAACAGCCCCGAATCCTTCAGGTTGTCTGTCTCTCTAATTGCTTCTACTTAAAACTCGCCTCCATACACCCCTCCCCCCATCTTTCGGCCTCTTCATCATTCAGCTCTCTCTCATCTCCCTGTCTCTCTGCCCTACTGGAAAACACTCATCTCCCTCACGGGCCGAATGAGTCGGCTGCTCCGAACAGGGACGTCGCCGTCTGTCCTCCGCAAGGGGAGGAAAAAACACAGACGGAAAGGTGGAAATTGAAAAAGGAAGTAAAACAAGGAGCCCTCCTGGCACACCAACTCTCAAAGCCTCAAACACACAAACCCTAAACACACTGAATACCAGGACTGTACATCCCTCCCAGAAAATTGGATACAGGTTTGAAGAGCATGCAAATGACATGTAAAAATGTTAAAGTGCAATGCTTTAAAGGAGCGAGATAAGAGGCTTGAAAATGAGGCCCTCTTGGAAAGCAGCGTCAGGAAGCAACACCGATTAGCCTCGGAGATAGACTGACTTTTACATCTTCAGCTTCTCCCTGCCCCACCCCACAGCAAGCAGTGCAGACGGAGGAGATTTGGTTAAGGTGGCCTTTCAGGAAAGCCGAATGACACCAAGGTGTCTCTGCCTCTCATTTAGTCCCCTTCACACTTCGATGGAGATTCTATGGTTGTCAGGTTCACCATCTGATTTCTTTTTATGGAGTTTTGGGGTCCCCTATCAGTAAAAGATTTATAGAGCTGCACTGCAAGCACCGATTAGACTTTTAAAACTGGTTTTGAATTTTATTTATGTGTATCAATTATGAAATAATGACAACCCAAACTGAAATATTATCTGATGTTGACTAACCCGTATTGGAACGTTAATTTTTCAAGTTTCAGCACGTCGATGGGAAAAAAAATCTTCATTAGCAGTGATGCAAATCGAAGGTGGCAACAATGAGGTAGTATGAACACTTTAAAAAACAAACAAAAAAAAAAAAAAAAACAACATTTTGGGTGATGTAGGTAAAGTGTTTTATTAACAGTTCGATTGCAATTAAACTAAAATAGGGCGGAACAAGCAAGAGCACAGAGCAATTAAAAAGTAGTGCCGACTCTAAGAAACACATATTTCTTTCCTTTGAATACCCAAACAAAAATGATTACAATAAATAACTTTTTTTATTCTGGCTGCGAGATTTATTTACGTGCAAGGACCTAAGGAATCCTTAAACGCTAGTTAATATTCTATCTGCTCCCAGTAAAGCACATAGTTACGTGAACGTATACTGTTCAATTATTTGGTGACCATTGGTGATCTACTGGCAAATTAAGTGTGCAGCTACTTACGAAGACCATTGGGACGAGGGAAGAACTGAGTGACTCTGATTACTAAAACTGAAAGAACACAGATGCAACTTATAGCTAAAGGCATTGTTTGAAAATTCACCTTCACACGTTCAGGGATAAAAGTTTGAATGTCACCTCTGCTCTGTGTGTGTGAAGAGATGTTTTCCCTTGGTTTCCCCCTACAACTGAAGTTCCAAATTTCATAGAGTGTGTGTGTGCACGCACTGCCATGGACCACCCCAGAAGAGGGAGACCCCTGAGATAGGCTGAAGTCCCCCCTGCCATCCTGCAGACGATGAGCAGTTTGAGAAATGAACGGATGAATAAATGAGTACGTATAAGGAACTTGTATTCAAGTCCAGTTCAGTCAGTCTCTGACACGTTTGCTGACTTCACCTTCTACCAAGCCCAGTTATGCTGAATACATCAGAAAGAAACTGAAAAGGATAAGGTTATGACTCTGGATCACTGGCAAACTTCCTTGAAAGTATGCACGGATGATGTTTGACTTGAGATAGTGCGTTTTAAAGAATAATTTTCACAATGTTTAAAAAGGAGTAGCAGAAAAGGGACCGAATAACGAAATGCGCGGCCACCCAGTACGCAGATGCAAGTCAACCCGAGCCCTCCTATGGCTTTAATGTCACGGAGGCGCCGCATGCGTATTTGGAAAATGTCTGCATTTCTGTCCATTGGCAGGTTCTCTGCTCGCCCTGGCTTTGACCACTGATGATTTTCCACGCAATGTGAGGAGAGACGTCCTAGAACCAGCCGGGGTGGCGGAGGACGCGGAAACAGCACTAACCTTCACGTATCCTTCGTGGAGGCCGACGGGGGGACAGGAGTAACCCCACCGAAATAAGAAAAAAAATATATAAATAATGAATAAAAAAGCATGTTTGAAATGCGTGGGTGGCGTGCTTTATCGGCAGAGTTCTCCCGGAGAGATTACTGGGGATTAGGAAGCGCGCTTGTTTCTAAAACATGATGAAAAGACGTTTGCGTGCGATAATGCCTTGAACTCCGAGTCTCCTTCTAGGACTGTGCCTGCAGCTCCGTGTCCACGGAAGGCTGGGAGGAGAAGAATGAGGGACGTGGCCACACGTGTGCCTCGGTCGCTCTCATCCACCCTTTCCTCAGTGACGGCGGTGAGGCCGCGGTACAACCGCACACACTGGAACGCACGTGCAGCTCCGTCGCCCTAACCAGCAAAGTGTCGCCTCACCTTGTTTCTATTTTCTTCATTATGTTAGATCTTAGATACCTGATTTTCAATGTCTGCCTTTGAAAAACATGTCAAGAAATCTAAATAATACCTGGGGTGTCATACAAGAAAGGAGTCTTTAGGCTGCAGTCAGATGCTTTCTGTTAGATGGATTTGGTGTCCATACAAAAACACAGTGGAAATTGTGACATTACTTTAATTTTGATAAAGAATGTTTCACAATACTTCTGATGGAGTAATTTATACGTCTTAAGTGCAGTTTAGGAAAGGAGAAAAAAAAAAAACATTTGTTACAGAAAACTGGAAAGACACCAAATTTAATGTTGTATTATTAAAGAAAAAGGAAACGAATTTACAGTGGCAATGTGAGAGACTTTCTCCAGGCAAATGGAGTATGAATCTTTGTTTTGAAACTGCTGTAAAAACCATGATCTGATGGCTACAATGGTAAACTATTGTGCTCCATTTTGTGTTTTGATCCAGTTGGAAGGCTGTCTGTCTAACAGAACACTTATCTGGGACTGCCGGACCTAATCAGATTAGCAGAAACTTTTAACGAATGCGGCAATACGTGCCAAGTTTCATGACTACACAAGATGTTTATATATAAAGTCACCCTCCTAATTTTACTCTGCCTAGAAAAGCAAATGGGACAGATTTTAATTTAATGCAGTATGCCGTGATGACTTAAGAGTTACTAAACCCCACCCACACCAGTTGGGCACACCGTCATACATTCATATATGAGGCCCTCTAAACATACACACGTACATCAACGGAACACCACATCTGCATTTCTGAATCCCTTGTGAACCTCACTCAGGCAGACGCTTGCTTCTTCCTCGGAATATCAGGAAAAACTCTTGGTGTGGGCTGTTGAGTGGACCAAAAGATGGCTGTCCCGTTGTGTTTTAGACTAGGCCAGTAATAAGCTGATAACGTATCTGGCAAGACCAAATAAGAAGCAAATTTGCTCAGAGATGACCAAATGTGAAGGCCCGCACTTTTCTAGCCGGTGTGTAGGAGAGCCGGGTCGCTGTTTGACGAGAAACAGAAGGCAGGCCAAAATCCAGACCACTGCTAACGATTACATCAGGCCAACAGCAAAGAGCAGGAGCACAGAAGACTAACAGAACAGCGGCCTTGAAGACCTGACATTGAAGTTAAATAAACAAGTGCACCACATTCTCCTGTTCTATGCTTTCCAAACTGACTGCTAAACACAACTATGATCTGGATTTACCTCAGATTTGTTTTTTTCTTTTGTTTGTGTGTGTGTGTGTGTGTGTGTGTGTGTGTGTGTGTGTGTGTGTGTGTGTGTGTGCGCGCGCGCGCACCTGTGGATGGACTGTGAAGAGAATAGTGAAATACTAATTGCCTCTCCTTTTCTGAAGAGTCTTTGGCTTTGTGCTCCCTGACGTCCCGCAACACAACACTCCACGGACAGGTCCAAGTTTTAGAATCTGACTGGCAGTGAGGGAGGAGTTTGCTCAGAGTACAGGGCACTGTAACTCCGCTCCTCCAAGTGCATGGAGACAGAAGCTAAGATTCCTATCTCATCATTTAAGAATCTACTAATCCATCTGGGGGGGGAGGAGACGACAGCTAGCCCTGACCCTTACTGGCCTGGAGACAGGGAGTGAGAGGCACACACTCCGAGCAAAGGATGCAGGAGTGACAGAGTTGATGCTGGAGGAATGTGAGATTAAACACACTATCTCACAGAGATACCGAGAGCCCGTCTCCACTCCTTCAGCTCAGAGATAGTGAAGAGAGAGAGGAGAAAGAGAGAGGGAGAGAAAGGGTGAGAGAGAGGGAGAGAAAGAGGGAGAAGTGGTCCAAGCTGAAAATTATCAACAAAGCCAACTTTCGATAAGAACATTCTGCTGAACACAAGTACTTGGAGGTGGGGCTGGTGGGGGGGAACGGACTTAGAATTTCTGATAATAAATGAAATCTTAGAAATGAGAGACTTTCAACCAGAAATCAATCATTCCAAGCCTGTTGTCCAGGAGGATGGCGCCATGCTGAGATAAAAGGAAAACGGACGTCTGGAGGGGGGTGGGGTGGTGGGGGGGCAGGGGGAGAAGGGTTAATGAGGCGCAGAGACGAGCGAGGCTGCTTTCGGAGTGAAGGCGACGCCGCGGAAATAGGTGCTGTTGGCATTTGCCAATTTACGTGGCGTGAGGCGATGTGAGGGGTTGATTAATGGCACAGAAGATGACGCGCTTTAAGCTGGTAGGCAGAACGGGCATCTGCTAATTTGGCTGCTCCTCCTTTCCCCAAAGGTGGAGATGTCTGTGGGTGCCAAGCCCAACACTATCCCCCACTGTATCTCAGGAGTTTATGCCACTGACTCCTGGTACCATCCTCATCCTCACTGTCCTGTTATCCTTGCATTTTCCTTTTGAGACTCAATGTCACTGTGTGTGCGTGGATGTTTATTATCCCGTTGTGGGGAGACCATGTCTCCTGAAGGAATGAAAACCTGTTACTCTTTACCTCGTGTGGACATTTGTCGTGTTCCCACAAGGGGAAACTGAATTTTATAAAAATCTGTAAATCCGATAAAACATCCCCACAATCTTATAAAGACACTACTGTGTATGTGTGTGTGTGTGTGTGTTTGCACACACGTTTTCCTAATGTGTATGTAATAATCATACACTGCACAATTTTATATCAAATGAAAAAACACCAAAGTTATAGCCAACCCTAAAACATGGATCTTGTGTAAACATCCTCAAGTGGTAATGTGCTTCTACAGCTTTTTTTTTTTTTTAATAAGTTTAATTCATTTAATCAGCTTTTTCAGAGAAAAAAAAAAAAAAAAATCTTGTGTGAGTGCGTCTGTGCGTGACTTAAATTTCTGCAAACGCTCCTGCTTCAAGGACTCCGTTTGTATGGAGAAACTCTGCTTCTTCTAACCTTAACCTGTGGCCAGCCTACTAGCACAATACATTCTTGAGACCATGTCTAGAGGGGAGGTGCAGCAGATGGATGATCGTACAGCATTTAGAGAGCGTGGGGCTGCGGCCTTCTCAAAAACAGTGGGGGCTCACTGCGCTTAAATTTGGTGTAAAACATAAAGCCTTCAGTAATCTGACGGACATACTTCACTTATGTTCAGACAGTATTGCTTAGCACAGATAGAGTAGAGTACAAAACAAAATTGTCAGATACTCCGTGAGAAATCAATGTTTAACACCAAATCAGCACCTAATTACATGGTCTTAGTCATTAAACACTCGTGTAATGTAACCACATAATACTAGTGATGGGACAAATATGGCATCAAAGCCAGTGGTGGGTGGGAGTATCTTGAATGACCAATGAATGCTGGCATTAAACGAGTCTAAATGAGAAGGAGTTTACAATACTCCCACCCACCATAGGATCTGAAGCCTCATTTGTCCCAACATAGATGTCACACCTGAGCACCTTTAAAACAGTCTGATGTGCAGCAAGATTACCACAAATGTACCGGGTTCACTCTTACAAATGCATAAAAATAAAAGTGATATTTGCCTCTATCAGTAATCGGGCTCTGGTTTGGGGTGTATGAACGTCCGTCTGTGTGGCCCCTGACTCACTCCTGAAATACATGAGATTCTTTGAAAAACCCCTACATTTTAAAAATCTTATTTCCAGTTGATGTAAAAACAGGTAATATCATACTGAGCAGTTTAAAATCACACAGCTGTACAGCTGATGATTCATCACCTATTACTGCCACGTGTACGACACAGGCCTTTGAATTTTCTAAGCTGGCGTTGTGAGGTAAAGCCTTTTTATTGTTGGCAGGGTAATGCTGGAAGCCTCACAGTGTTAACATTCACTACGGCTCTTCTTACTTCCACTTCTTCACCCTCAAACCGCCTTCACTTCCTCACCTTTTCCTCGGGCCCCTTGTCAGGCTCCTCAGCATGGATGCTCCCAGCGTACGGGCCCCAGGAGGTGTCAGGGTCCAGGCGGTGCGACGCCACCACTTTGACAGATCCATCTAGGTCAGCTAGGTGCAGGTCGTCTGTGGGGACGGGCGAAGAGGAGGCGAGGTTAGAGACAAAGAACAGGCACGGGGTCTAACAAGATGAAGGTGAATTTGCATCCTTGTTCACACTTCCACGTCTCAAACTCAAACCTTAGAGGCACATTGGACAGCTGTAGAACTGAATGGGGGGGAGGGGAGGTGACCCATTAACGCATATTCTAGGGAGTGGGGCTACAAAAGTTTGCTCTAGACAAGAATAGTAATATTAACTAAATAGTCTCATTTGGGGGGGATTCATAGTGATTATGGAGGAGACTATGGAGTGATGATGATGATTCGAACAGTGCTGATGGTGAAATCCAAAACTATGAGAACTGCATACCCTTGGCCCTGAACTCACCATGCTGGTAATGTCAAACCACCACCAGTATAGTCTACTAGCTTCAGCCCACTATCTGAGTATTGGGCAGAAATTTGTGGTCACTCACCACTAGAGGGAGCTTGGTCTTTGCAAAACATCAATATTGAACAAGGTCAGAGATTTAAAATACTTATTATATTTACCGTTTTTAATAGTGTTCCTCTTAATATTACAATCATCGATATACATACCCCATGGTTCAGTTGCCATGGAGCTTTTTTCCCCCCAATATTTATCCCACAAAGTAAGGACCGAAAATGGTCCATGAAGTCAACAATGAAGTACAACCATGACAGTACCACAGGAAATATTTTCTTCACGGACCCCTGAATCAAAGCAAATGTGAATGAATCTTCAGGATCCATCTGTACTTAGTCAAAAATTAGCAAACCAAACCTGAGGCTCAGTCTCTGCCATAACGGTCTACCCTAGACTGCCAGCCCCCCCCCCATACACCCCCCGTGACCCCGCAGCCGTCCTCATCCCCTCTGGTTCAGCTTCTCTAGCAGGAGGAGGGTTAAAGTGGCCAACTGATAAGAGTGTTTGTCTAACACTCTCTATGTCAAAACACTCATCTATCTTCTGTGTATCTATCCCCACCAGAGAACAACTGAGTGGGACTGATAAACTGGCTTTCCCACAGCCAAGACTGAAAGAGATAGAGGGATGAGGGGGAGGAGAAGGAAGACAGACAGAATTAGTGAAGGGGAGAGAGGGACAGAGAGAAAAGGACACCAAAGCAGATAAGTGGACACCTAAGGAAATAAGGAGTTGGGTATGTCTGGGAGCCTCTGCACCAGCTCAAAAGTTGGAGAGGGCAAAACTCCCATGTCCCAGGCAAACACGTCAAATTCAGCAGTGCCAGTATTGCGGAATTGTGGTACCGCAGTGACGCAGCAAGGGAGAAGCCTTCTTCACATTGGGAGAGGGAAGCGTTTATGGTCCCCTCGCCACGGCACTATCAGAAACACGCATGCCGTAGCACCCACAATCATGGATATGAGATGCACTGTCGTCGGCCATTATGGCATTTCAGACGACGTCAGGTTGGCACTTTTGAGATGACGTCCCCTCAGATGACCCGGCAGTGGAAAGGCTAAAAACAACTTTGGTTGAAGAGAAATCATTTTACAGCCTTATAACCATAATGAACTGACACGACTCTGAGAGGAGGGGGTCATTGCTCTAAAGCCGTCTTGAGCGATACAAGCCAGTTTCAGTTCACAACCCCAATGCACACAATGTAGCTATAAATGGTCAAAATGTGTACATTTCAGCTACAAAACATCATACTATCAGACTGAAAACAAAAGCAGCAGATGAAAAAATGCAAAGCTAGCCACTTTCATTTTTTCAGGGTACTACAATATTTTAAACACATAAATTTGATTTGCAAATTCATTCATTGTTTTTCTGTTCTACCCACAAACTGATGTCAGTTTAAGATAGTATGCCACGATATTCTTCGCTGTCTTAATCACACTTTCTCATGATTTCTCACCATTTGTTTTTACCCCTCCAACGTATTGCACAAGCAGAAGTTCACATGATGTAGCGAGACCTCGGCTCCACTGGATAAACAAACTGGCAACACCCATCGCCACAGAGTTCATCATGGGACTCGTGCCTGTGTTGCTGCTCAGGAGTTCTAAAGGAGAGGTCTGAAAATTGCCTTGCCAGCAATGACTGGCTATTTACATTTCAAATGCACTAACATTTTACTACCTTATAGGTTCCTTCTCCTCATAATGTAGAGTACTTTGAGATAAACTGCTGTTTCCACCTATGTTAAGGTTACAGATTTCTTCATTCTGGACAGATCTACGCTGGTCTGCAGTTCGGAAGGCCTGCTATTAAACACTCAATCCACCTCCCTATCAGTTAGGTCAAAGTCTGTGGTCCAGGGCCTCTCAGTACACCTGAACGTGGCCCCCTTGAAACAGCTAGGAGATTCCAGTCCAAACTACACTGGGAATAGTTACAAACAGACAATGCAAAGAGAAAGAATAGGTCCAGCGTGGTCAAACAGTAGGCCTCCATCTGGATTTGTTCTGTGATTGCAGAAAACAAAGCAGTCTAGTTTGCATTATTGACTTTGTGAACCCAGCCTAGCTGAAGGCATTTCCATAGAAAGGATTTATGATTCAGATTTTCACCACAGAAGCCACAGAACCGTTATGCATTTCAGCATTTAAGAAAAAAAAAATAAAAAAAATAAAACTCTGGAGAACACAGATCAGAAATAAATGACATGCTAACGATAGACTCCATTTAGACGAACACGGCTCATTTTCAGTATGTCACAACAGGCAGACATGGGGTTTTAGTCCAACCGTAACCCTAACCCATTTCATCCTAAGAATCCTACCACTGATAGACATATGACCAATCTTATATAGAATGAGATTGCAAAGAGCACTTTGGTCTTGCATATTTCCATAGTAAATATATCATACACTGCCTGTTAAATCTAAAAGGAAACAAGGTGAAAACATGAATTCAGCATCGTGGAAGTAACTACAGCCAAACAAACAACTGCCGTTTGTGTCGTCGCTCACACCCCGTAAACTTCCACCGTACAACTCGACTCCCTGCAGAACAAGTTGAACACAAAGGCAATTAAAGCAGACTGAATTAGTTAGGTCACTAACTGGAGTAACTGCATCCCAAGCCATGTTTCATCTGGTCCAAATAAGAAAGCAGCCAGTGTATGAATCACACGACCTATGAAAGTCCAGAACCCTTAATCTAATCGCTCAATCACTGCCCTGTCTTCGACCATTTGCTGGCGTTAGTCACCTGACCCTATTATCAAAGGTAGCTCCTATCTCCAGCATCATTAATCAAATTGTTAAAGTATCAAGGTGCCCACCTTCATATTGTAGTCAGAGTGTTCCCGCCCACACACACTCTGTCTCACACACACACTCTGTCTCACACACACACACACACACACACACACATACACACGCTCACACAAAGGAATGCGGATTCGGACTTTATGGGAATTATACACATGTAGGAAAAGGTTTGAGCCAGGAAGACGGGTTGCATTTCAGTTGTACAGCATTTTTTTTTTTTTCCCACTTTTGATATTAGTTTAAGAAGCTCCATGCCATCTCTGTATCAACAAATTGAGGCTACTGTAACCACACCTATCCTGCAAGAGACATAACATTTCATAATCCTCACCTACCCAATGACCTGAAGGACATTTGACAAGAACCGTCGACATTCAAATCATCATCATAGACATTTGTCCATCAGTAACAGAGCACCTTAACTCCTAACTGATCTCCATGAAGTTCCCCATAGCTTGTAAAACAGAGAACTCCCAGCTCTGTCGGACATTTCACGAACAGGAGATGTGAATCACAGAAATCATTGTAAGCTGGCAGCATGTGACTCAGGTTAGGTGGGCCCCGGAGGTGTCAAAGGTCACAGGAAACAGGACACGGATGTAGCAGAGCTGGAAAAAGAGGACAGGAGAAAGATTGCGGCAGGAAAAACAGACCAATTACCAGCCTGAACCACAGATGTTAAAGACGTAACCCTTTGGCGACTGGTCAGCAACTCGGCTCTAGACTCAGCATGTACAAAGCAATTAAAACATCCAGTTAGGGTCGGGGTTAGGACTCCAATTCCAGCCCCAGTATGCTATGGATTGAAGAGCGGGACGGGAAGGTATAGCTCAGTACCAACGCTAAGTCCGAAGCAGTAACAATCTTCGCTAAGTTCTCATCCCACAGTACCGCAAATGGCTTATCGGCACCAGTACAGAACTGGACACTAGGGTTTCTACCAATGTCCATTTTTTGACAACCAGAGACATAAAAAAAAAAAATAATAAATAAAACAATCAGTCTATCACTAATGAAATTACAAATGTAATTACCAGTCAGGCAGATTAACAAGGGTATTTTCAGTACTGAGACACAGAGAGAGAGGGAAAAGAAAACAAGATAGAGTGTATATGAGACTGGGTCCAAAAGAAATCATTAAATTTGTAGGTGTTCAGTACGTGTCGTACTGGCCACACCATAAATTTTAAGTGTTTAACAAGCTTATCTTCTGCCAGAAAGAGGCAGACAGACAGATAAGTTCATTAGAGGATCCTGGACCCCTGGATGGAAACGGATCAGAGAAAACCTGGACTGGCCAGTGTGTAAATTCACTGAGTAAAGAACTGGCTTCCGGCTGCGGTATTGCAACACACGATGAGCTTGTGCACACAGGTGCACGAGTGGTACAAGCTGTGGGAGCTGAATACACGATGTAGGGTAGGGCTGTGTTGCCGGAATACCACCAGGGTTAGGGGTTCGAGTCTTGCCTTCATTCTGTATGCCTGAAGTTTGCTCTGCCTGCCTTGCGAAGGTTTCCTTCCACAGTCCAAAGACAACCCATTAGGATAAAGGGCATCTATAAATAGCCCATAGTGTACCACAGAGGACTGCCAGCCTGTCCAGGGAGGACCACAGCCTTCTGACCTCTGATGCCTGGTACAGGCTCCAGGGACTTCCCCCGATGACACCAAATAGACCGAGCAGTTGGGGTTATGAACGTAAGGCATTCTCTCCCTATGATAGGGCAAGGTGGACAACACAAGGTAAAAACCAGTCTAGATGCAAAGGTGAAGGTGTGACATAAGCCATGTGACAAGTAGCATCACGAGAGTACAGAGAAATGTTGCATTCATGCAGTCTGACACCACATAGACGTGAATCCTCTCCTTGGCTGTAACAGCCTGTACTGAACAGAATAACATCCACACAGGGCCCAGACTGCTTGGCACATTCAAACACTAACACGAGGATTCTGGGCACCAGCAGATGCCACACCGGCTGATCCAATCCCATTCCACGTGCCATAAGGCACTCTGTATTCAAATGAGACCCGGGATCACCACCAAGACCCTGCAGGAAGAAGTCATCCGCCCAGCGGAGCATGGGCAGTAGGCTGCAAGTTGCCTGACTGGATTGCGATTAAAGGGAAAACATTGCCTTTACACGAACTCCCCGTGAACACCACCTCCTCCCTGATTTCCCCACCCCACCGTTTTCTTTATCTGGGTTAATTGATTTTTATAAAGACTATTGTTGATATCAAATGAGCACATCGCTGTGAAGCTATTGATTTTTTGACACAGTACCACAGGAAATCGTTATCACACCCACACTATGACCCTGCGCTAATAGGTGGGGTTTAACCTCCGCCGAATGACAAATCCTGTGATTTCTCCACTTTCCCGCGTTACGGCTCGGCTTCCCCGTCTAATAACTGCAATCTCAGTGTGGCGCAGCAGCAAGAGCGCAAGAACAAACCTCGCTGGCTTACGCCGGGCGCAGCAGCGTGCGGAAAATGGCATCGGGCTGTACGTGCGAAGGGAAAACGGAGGAACTGCATGGAGGTCTGGGGAAATGTCTACACGGCTGAAGGCCGTGCGTGGCGGTGCCCAATAGGTGGGTACAATGGAGACCAACAAAACCACAAGCTGCTCACAGCGGAGTGTGAAGCCAAAAGGTCGCATCACATGACCGCTCAGGTGGTTTCCCTTCTGTCTGATGCCATGGTACGGCTACGGGTGGCACAGAGATTCACGAAAGAATCACGCAGACGTGGTCGGTGTGTATTAAAAGCGACGTGCGCGGCTGGGGGCCAACGCCAAGAGCGATAATTTCAGGCAGCGTCCTTGTGATGGACCCAAAAATGATGGGTCTCTTCCAAAAGATGGCAGACTGCCAGACTCTTCTGCAGACCCTTCTATGACCATGCAAAGCAGATCTTGCCCCCACTAAGGAGGGGGTCATATTTTTTAAATGATACAAATTTTTTTAAATTTACATTTTTATTTTAAATAATACAAATTTCAAGATGTGGGTCAGAGGTTAAGAAGTGATTGAGCATAGTCTCCACTGTGCTGACAGGATGGTTCCCGCCAGCCTTTTCCTAGCTGAATTTTATATTACTACTATAAGGCTGCTTACACAGCCACTTTACTGAGTTTCCCTGGATAGGCATTTCAGACAAACAGTAAGAGCCAAATAAACAGAATACCACTGATGTCATCACAATACCTTCCTCCTTTGGTTCCATATTATGCACATGCCAACTCACTGTGTCTGTAAAATATCACTCCGAAGATTGTTAAAACTAATCCATATTAACAAGATTTTACAGACACTGGGTCCTCAAACTCTCTTTCACGTCCACACGCAATTCCATTAGTATACTACTTCAAACTCTTTAGCTGGATCAGAACTGCCCTCTAAATTAGGACCCACTGGCCGCCTGGTTTCTAAATGGACCATTACTTGTCAGTGATTTTGGCTTTTTTTACCCTGTTTTTTACCCACACATTACTGGTGGAGATCGTTTGACCAGCAATTGATGGAACACTTCAAACCCAGCAGAACCATACATATTTTGTTCTTGAGTCATCCAACAGTTGGCCAACATTGAGATCTGAGTAAGAAGCAGAGGTGTAACATAATAATCACGTTTTAATACTATCAAATAATATATTAACACGGAGCAAACGCAGCCTGCATTCGGAGGTCCCTACATGTCAGTCTACTAGAAAACTAATCGTCATCATCATAGTGAAAGAGTCAGATTTAATACTCTGACAAATGATGCAGATACCCTGTGGGGTCCTCCTCATTTCCATTAATTATTACTATGGTCTTTTACCACTTCTGGGCACGTACTTTGGACACTATTGTCCTTTTGGCAGGGCAGAAAAGAGAGGGAAGGAGATATTGCTGGGTTTAAGGTAAGAAATAGGTCTATTTATTGAAAAATCTGAAGTGAACTCACCAGATACGTAGAATTGTGTGTGTGTGTGTGTGTGTGTGTGTGTGTGTGTGTGTGTGTGTGTGTGTGTGTGTGTGAGAGAGAGAGAGAGAGAGAGAGAGTGAATGTGAGAGAGGGAGGGAGAAAAACTGAGTGTGCAAGTGGGGTGTTTGGCCTCCACCCTCTCATCTCTTACTCTTTTGCAAATTAAAAAATTGGACCCTTGAAGAAACCCACTCTGATAATCACATATAAATTAATTAGAAAATCTTTCTTGACATTCTCCCCGCATATATGGGAGGGGGGAAAAAAATTACTCAGGCAAAGATATAAAATTAAACTATATGGTATACGAATTAGATAATTAATTCAATCATTATTCCGGTCTTGTGTTAAATACTCCCTCCTGGCTTTAAACAGAAATATCGGTCAGAGTTACATGTCAACACAACAGCAGATTGGCAACCAGATCCCCTTCAGGTATTTTTATACAGTGGCCTTGTCAGCATTGCAGCCTCAAAGCAATTTTTGAGTGCAGTCACAGAGATACACAGTGAATTTGAACCAAGTTTAGTATAGAATAGTCACTAACTAGTCTATTAACACTAGTTAATGGTACGGGATTTTTAAATCAGACAATAGCCAGACGGCAATAAAGGAAATAAAGAATATGGAAGTCGTGTGTGATTCCAACTGGCTGCCTAGGCTCTCAGCGAACAGGCCAACTCCACATAAGTGGGCATTAGCCATCAGAGTGCTAAACTAAGTGCAAAACTGTGGGGGCAGGAGCCAGCAGAGGCTAGGAAGAGGCTCTTAAAAAGCTGGTAAGCATTTTACAACGTGTACGTCAGCCACAAGGCCTGCAGGACGACCTGCTCGGGGCCCTTATCTGCCTACAAATCCAGCAGCTTGTCCATTGACATCAAAGAGCCAAGGGTTTAATTCCCCATCCTAAGCTCCCTCAGGCACGTGTGGCCTCGGCTTCTCACTCGGCGGGCGGACGGAACCGAAAGCGGCCCGGGCTTTAGATGCGGCCGATTAGCATGCTAATCGCCACGCCGGAGTTTGCAGGAAACACGGCTCAGAACAACATGGGGAAAGACCCGTGGTTCTTCTATCACTTGTTTTTTCCAAAATGGAAAAATGGAAACAGTGAAAGAGAAGGAGGGAAGAAAAAATGAGTCAAAGAAAATGCACATTGATTTGGCATACATTAATGGAGAGCACTTACCATTATGACAATTAACAGCTTGGAAACTAATCATGTGACAAATGAGACAAATCAAAACCCATAGTGGGTAGGAGTATCCTGAACTGCCAATCAGCTCCCACCAAACATGGATTCTGAAGCCTCATTTAGTGCCAGCACTGATTAGTAGTTCAGGATACTCCCACCCACCATAGGTTTTGAAACCTCATTTGTCCCACCAGTAATTGTGACCATGTTCCCTCTGATCAGAGGATCCAGCCAACTTGAGTGATCAGAAAAACTTAATGCTGACCACACGTGATCAAATACCCACCTGTCCATGTGGAGCCTATTCCGGGCAGGAGTGGCTCTAGGGGGTGGCTGGGGGTGGCCAGGGGGAGCCAGTAGGCCACTGTTGACAGTCTTGTACCCCCCACCATTGCTCCCCCGAAATAAGAGCCAATTTTATTAACTTGTAATTTGATTGATGGTAATGAAAGTCCCCCCCCCCCCCCCCCCCCCCCCCCCCCCACCCCCCCCCCCCCCCCCCCCCCCCCCCCCCCCAACCCC
>JAACJT020000016.1:18545275-18559330 GCA_009936485.2 Gymnarchus niloticus | reverse complement strand
TTGTAGGCTAATTGATGTGGCTGAATTGTCTGAAGCATGTGCATGACTGTACGCTGCAACGAGGTGGCACCTGTCCAGGGTGTTCCTCATTTTGTGCCCTAAGCACACTTGGATTAGGCTCCAGGCCCCCCTTCATTAAACAGTCAGGAAAATGGATGGATGGACATTATAATAAAATGTAAAATAAGGGACAAGACGTGGCATTCAAAATCATAGAAACAGTTTAAACACAGAAACAAAAAGTGGAATTCAGTTAAAGCTCCTACTTAAATGGGAAAGTATACAATCAAACAATGGAATCTGTTGGACGCATGGGAAGAATGTGTAATAAAAAAATATAGAAAAAATTATTTTTACATATTAATTATTAAATCATTTTAAGATGTCATGAAAGCAGTCCAGAGAGGGAAATATTTGCCTTGCAGACAGTCTTAAATTAGGAAGCGCTATGGTGTTCAATAATTGAACAGTCTGGGGAAATAAATTGGTTCTTAAGCCTCACTGTTCTGGCTTTGAGGCTGCAAAACCTCCTTCCAACCAACAGAGGGCCAGAGAGGCTGTGAGCGGGGTGGAATGGGTCCTAGATCGTGCCGATGGCCTTCTGGATACAGTGTCCAAAAGAGAAGGCAGAGTGGTCTAAATAATGGTCTCTGCTGTTTTTATGACCTGCTGGAAGGACTTGTGGTCTGAGGCAGTAGAAGATCCAAACCAATCTACGATAGAATTTATGAGGACACTCTTGCTGGGGCTTCAGTAGAAACCAGACAGGATGTGACATACACATATATTATGATGCATAATGGCCTATTTCAATTGGGCTAGGAAAAACATTCAGTCCCCTGTGATCTAACTGGCAAATTACTCTTATAACACATTGCTAAAGTGATCTACATTTCTTCCATCCCTATTTTCAGTCACTTCACCTATAAGGGAAAATAACAGCAGATGTTCTTTTGAATTATTTCCATTACCTTGTAGCCAAGTGCTACAATAATGTACAAAATCTGAGTTTGCTGACTATAGAGGTTAAAATAATAATCTGTTTTGACCTGTAGACAGAGACTCGGTAGGGAGACTGCGCAATACATGACCCCAGCTAGATGTGATTCCTCGCTTTGGTGCTTCCACCTAGAGGCCATGATGCAGCTGACCAACCGCAATGCTGTTCCTCCACAATTTCCCAAAGAGGCCCACCCACAGGCTGATGGGGGAATGTACCGTAGAACTCATCCACAACGGTAAAAACCTTCAAGGCAAGCCAAACACTAAGGGAAGGGATTTCACTTCTTGACTAGGTTTTAACATGCATGTCCACCCATTTTCCCAACTGCTTATCCTGGTCAGTGTTGTCTGCAACCTATCCCAGGTAACTTAGAGCACAAGGCTGAGGTAGACCTTGGACAGGATGCCAGTTCATTGCAGGGCACAGTCACATGCACAACCATTTAGTATGGGCAATTTAGAAATGTCAATCAGCCTAAACCATGTGTATTTGGACCGAAGGAGGAAACCCACAAAGCACAGGGAGAAAATGCAAACTCCTCGCACGCAGAGCACAAGTGGGATTTTAGCCCCCAGCCGTGGAGGTGCAAAGCAACAGTGCTAACCACTGATCCGCCTTCAAATATATTATTTAGATTAATGTAGAAGATGGCAACTACATAACCACAATATTGTAGATCCAATTAAAAAAAGACATCAGCAGTATCACACCCACTCTGATTAGTAAGTTCTTCGGACAGGGTTAGTGGTTTCCTGTTGCCATTACGTTTAGTGGTAGGGTTGTAGAATATACTTGGATTAGGGCTAGAATTAAGGTTGGAGCTAAGGTTGGTGTTAAGGTTATTATTAGGGATAAGATTAAGATTAGGATTAAAGCTAAGATTTGGGTTAAACTGGCCTTATACACTTCACGTGAAAAAGACAAATATACATGTCATTTACCGGACATGCAGTGCACTGTGGTAAAAAAAAAACGTGATGTTCACAGTGGTGACTACCACATTCTGCACAGGCAGGCATCGAGAATTTTGGTGTACACCTCTGCTTTTGGTTGAGACCACCCACTCTCTATAAACTATAAATGATCAAAACATGTTACATAGTCAGTTGCATTTTCCTCCAAGTACACTAGTTTCTTCCCATGGTCCAAAGACATCTCTAAACTGCCCGTAGTGACTGTACTCTGCGATGGTCTGGCATCCTGTACAGTCTGTACCCCAGTCTTCTGCCCTCAGATGTCTTGAACAGGCTATAGGCTCATCACAACCCAGACCAGGATAAGCAGTTGGGAGATGGATGGATGCTCTCCAACCATCTCCAGTACAATGGAAGGATCATTTCTTATGCATTCTTTTAAATTTTCTTTATTATATAATTAAACTTTTTAAAATGCTATGTAATCCTTTCTCCTGGGTTTTTTTTCTCCCATTCATATTTTTCTAAGGCCAGAATTGGCCTAATGGCATTCAGTTTGAAGGTGTGTGAAAATAATTTTTAATCTGCTTTTTTAACGAGACTCAGTAACCACTATACTCACTACTGGGTCACTCTGCAGGAGAGCATAGTGACTCCCCTATGGTGGAACAATGAAGCTCAGCCAAGGCCCACTACAGTAAGCTCTATGTCCCATCCTCTGCTCGGACTGAAGTCCTCCCGTGGGGGCACGCCTCTATATTCACAAGTTACCAAGTCTATTCTCCAGTCCGATGTTCAGCATCTTGTTGCTGCATGCCACTTGTGTCCTTAGAGTGACCCAGACAATGCCCACCTGGATGGAGAGTTTCATCCTCTTCCTCTGCCATGTCAGCCCTGACTCCACTTGACCTTTGACTTCATTACCAGTCTCCCAAAGTGACAGGGCTACACAGAGATCACAACAATCACTGATCATTGTCCATGGCAACAGCCCACTTCATATACCTCAAGAAGCTTCATGTAGCAACAGAGATGGCACACCTCTTCCTTCTCCACCTTGTACAGCTCCACATGGTCCGGTTGGCCGTCATCTCTGACTGGAGTCCCCAATTCATCTTCAGGTTTTTGGTGGGTGTTCTGCGCCCTGCGGAGATCCATGGTCAGCCTGACCTCTGGCTTCCATCCCCTAGACCAGCCGCTAGGCAGAGAAGGCTAAAGGAAAGTGGTACAGTTCCTCTAAAGCTTCACAGCCTCCAAACCAATCACCTGGAGCTCAGAATCAGAATATCTTTATTGTCATTGTAACGGGTACAACGAAATTAAGTGCAGTCCCTGTGTCAGAGAGAGCTGATACTGTTGTGGGCCGAGCTGGCTCACAATTCCCAGCAGTCCTCAGCCACAGGTATACCCTATTTTGAGTGTATATTTGGGTACGTACCTTTGATGTTCTCCTTCAAGGAACCCTTTATCAATGCCCCTTCTGCTCAGGCTGTGCTGTGTGTCTTGTCGCACATGGCCACAAGCCTGATCATTCATCCTCCAGGCTGAAAATCGTTACACAAGGCAGGTAAATTGTCATTGGGGCCCAGCACAATTGTTTCATGCCTGGAAGAAGGTTTGGTTTTCCACACAGAATGTTCTGGTATTAAGAAATGCAATGTGTCCTCCTAGTACATGAGCCCCTTCTGCATTACCCACCATTTGAACCTTGTAACCTACAGTCTAAATGTTCCTTTTAGTCCCTATGTGAAGTCAAACTTCCACTTCTTCTGCTTCTACTCTGAGGTCTACAGTTCCATGAATCAGGAGTCCATGGTTCCTGCTCCTCAGTACCATGACTGGTCGATGGGGACCCAGTCTAAACAATCAATTGCATTGCGGAGTCGTCAATGAGGTCTGTGGTTCTAATACCTCATCCTTGTGCTGACTCCATCTCTTACAAGCAGTCTAGCACTGTCCTTGCTTTTCCCTGTCGGGTGGCTCACACTGCATTTGCCTCGCATTGTGTTGTTGAATTGCTGGGTGGAAACTCCACTCTCACTTGCTGCCAGATACGAGCTGTGCCCCACTGTTGGTTGGACCGCCAGAGATTTTGCCACGCTGTCTCAGTGCCGCATTGTTGGACTGACATTAATAATTACACACGGTGCAACTATTTACAAACCCCAGTGCATGCTGGGAGCTCTACCCCCGGGGCTAATGTAGATCGGGGCTGCTACAATATCATTGTCAATTTTATTGTCCAACTTGTATGATGAGATTTACTTTTCAAATATACAGTATCCTTAACATATTAATAATCATCATTTAAAAGTAAACACGTGTTTTATAATGTTATTGTAATAACAGCAGTTTTGGGGGGCACAGTGGCTCAGTGGTGTTGCTTTATACCTCTGGCATTGGGGGTGCAAATCATACCTCCGCTCTGTATTCATGGAGTTTGCATGTTCTCCCTGTGCTTTGTGGGTTTGCTCTCGCAGTCCAAAGACATGCAATATAGGCTAATTGGTGAGTCTAAATTGCCCATCGTTCGTGTGTGTGTGTGTGTGTGTGTGCACCCTACAATTGGTTGGCAACCCGTTCAGGGTGTTCCCTGCATTGTGCCCTAGGCTGCCTCTCATAGGTTCAAGGCCCCCCTGCGACCCTGAATAAGATACAGCGGTTTGAGCAATGGATGAATGGAACAGCAGTTTGTACCTGTTTGAGTGCTTTATGAATTGTCACCGCATAACAAGAATAACAATAATAATCGTTGCTCTTATTATTTTTATCATTATTATTATTACTGCTATTGTTTATTTTTTCGCCGACATGCATAATAATACACTACTTGACGGTGCGCGTGAACTTTCCGAGAAGCCGTGACGCAGCGAGGTCAAAGGTGACGCAGCGAGGTCAAAGGTGACGCGTTGCGCATGAAGTTTCCGGCCGGCTCTTCTTTCCGTCCTCCGCGCGCCAGCCGACGGTCCGTCTCCGAGCTCCGCCATGGCCAACGTCGCCGATACCAGGCTGTACGACATTTTAGGGGTCTCTCCGTCGGCCTCGGAAAACGAGCTGAAGAAGGTACCCTTCGGTCGCTGTCTTAGCTCAGGGGTCGGTCACCCAGTTGACAAAACCGGCCGGGAGTCAGGAAGGCAGAGGAGAGGGGTAGTAAATGTGGCCTACATATACCCTGTGTAGGGCCCAGGTAACAATGCTAACAGACAGCCGTCTTTACCTTATTAGTGGCTTTTCTTTACTCTGGTAATATAATTTTATTATTGTTATTAACGCTTGGTGCCGTTGGAATGCCCCTGTGTGTGTTTGTGCTTTTTTTAACCCATTATAAGCCTCGTTTCAGGGTGTAGTAGCGTGTAGCTAACCTCCCGACGAAGGCAGCTGCTGGCAGTCTGTACGCCGGCGATCGTTTTGTTCGTTTTTTTTTATTTTTTATTTATTTATTAGCGCTTTATTAGCTATTTATCAGCTCGGTAGCCAGGGTACCTGACGTCGGCTGTAGGCAGCGGCGCATGTATGGATGTTAGGATGTCTAAATATTAAACCAAAGTTTAGCCGTCGAAGGCTGATCGAGTGCTCTGAGGTCTAGAGAAGACAAGATCATCTTTAAAATGTACTCTATGAAAAATAAACGTCTCATTTTGTAAATCTGGTGCCAGTTGCTTCTGTTTAGCTGTTGCCGTTTTGCCCGGCAAACGTTCCCACAACTTTCGGTAACGTTCGCATTAGGTTCTTAAAAGGTTCGGCTGCAACGGTGTATATATAAGGAACGTTCCTGTCACGGTCTTAAAGCGTGGCTGGGGAGACTTGACCAAAGAAGAGCGTTGTCGCAACGTTTTTGAAATAACGCTTTTTCAAAAACGTTCCTGGAACGTCCAGAAAACTGGACATAAACGTTCTGGCAACCTAAGAACAACGTTTTAACAACGTTCTGCTAACCCAAAATTGTTAGCTGGGTACATAATTCGACCTACGACTTGAGCCATAATATTTAAATCAACCCAGTTTTATTTAAATTGCATGCCTGTGTTCCTTAAACTTTTTTGGGTATTTTCCCAATACCTACATTTTTATTTTAGGCGTACCGTAAGCTAGCAAAGGAATATCATCCTGACAAGAATCCAAATGCTGGGGACAGGGTAAGCATGGTCATTTCTGGTTGCTTGATGATTAATTGTACCCTTTTGTAGTGTTTTTACACTACTTCAATAATTAGTGACTGTCTTTACTTTTTGTCTGGTATTGGGCAATTATAATTTATTATTCGCTTGGATTGGAAGTGTGCATAAGAATGTTCTTAATGTTTTAGCTTACGGACTTGCACTGGAGATCCAAATATAATTGTAATGGTGAAACTTCTCAAATGTAGGTCATACTAATGAATTTAGAAGGTTGGTGTTATCTGATTTTAAGTGTGGGTGCCTGCTATTTTTTTCCCCTCAAAGAACCTGGTGTACATTGAAAGAGATGATGCAGTTAGCTTGTGATTGTCAGACCCATGTACACAGCTTAAGCATTGCCTGGGCCTCAGATGTTTCCTTCCAAACCAAAATTAACCCAGGCTTGAAAACGGCTGTTTAATCTGAATGCAGTTCAAGGAAATAAGCTTTGCCTATGAAGTGCTCACCAACCCAGAGAAGAAGCAGCTGTATGACCGCTATGGAGAGCAGGGACTTCGAGAGGGCGGTAGCAGCAGTGCCGGGATGGATGACATTTTCTCACATATCTTTGGAGGCGGACTGTTTGGGTTCATGGGAGGCCAAAGCAGAAGCCGAAACGGTGGACGACGACGAGGAGAGGACATGGTGCATCCACTCAAGTGAGTCATATACAATTTTTAATTTCACATATGGTTGTTCTGGATCTGGATCCCCCCCCCCAAATTGCCTTATCTATTCATTTGAAATTTTTTGCTACAAAAAATTACTTATGATAAAAATACATTGTTTACCTGACAAGCAATGCACTGCGATTTTTAAAAAAAAATCAGTGGTTTTCACCACTGTGATCACTGTCATGTGTAGCAGGCAATCAGAATTTGCTTTTCTTTTTGCTGAAACTACATGTTATGTAGTCTGTTGCATGTTTTGCAACCAAAATGAACATGAGAAAGCTAGTGAAGCTCATTTGTGGGTATCTACATCTGTATGACAGGTCGTGGTCAGTCTTTAAAGACATGATTGTCAAATCCTGACAAGAAATCGCCACAAAATTTGGAGTGAAAGAACAAAATCAGTCATTGTTCGCCCCCTTGTGTTGGTTAGGTGAACTGCACACTTCCTAAGTAATGTAATTTGTCCCCAGTAATGTTCAGTAATATTTCGACTACAGCTAGTTCTGATGTCTACAGTATATGGTTAGCCTTAATACTTGAGTCAAACAAAATATTGAGGCTGGCTGATGCATCAGTTTCTGAGGGATGTCTAGTGCCTGTAAGTTGTCTTGCGCTTTATATGCGGAACTATCCACCTTACAAACAGCTTGCTCTCCTTCGTGATGGTATTGGGCGGATTGGCTTTGTCAGTAATCCGGTTTTCTTTTGGAGGAGCATGTCTTTTTTTGCTCATAAGAAAAGCCTTTTGGTGTGGTGAAAGGTTATATTAGTAACACTTAGCCTACTTTGCTAAAACCATCCCTGCAGTTATCAGAGATTTGCTTTGGTAAAAGTGGTTTATGTATTTTTTTTAATAGAATTGCTAATAATGGGGGAGTTCTTCCCAGAATTTCTGTTTTCTTGGATAACCTATTCTCATGAAACTGTTTCATCAGGTCATAGATTTCTGACTGTTTTAATAAGTTGTAGCTTAAGTGTACAATATACTTTAGGCTAGATTCGTCGTATTTAAATTGCTTATTTGCCGAACCCTGAGAGATGCTGGTCTGATTCATCCAATTTCTCATGTGCCCCTTACAGGGTGTCTCTTGAAGACTTGTATAATGGAAAAACAACCAAATTGCAACTAAGCAAGAATGTTTTGTGTAATGCTTGCAATGGGTAAGTTTAAAAAAAAAAAAGCATGCATTTCTTTTGCTAGAAATAGGTTTTTGCTTTTGCGTTTTGACGTTAATGCCCATTCTTATTGGTTCTACTGTAATGTATTGACAATTTCCATATATAACGGTTACATTTTTATTTGAATTTAAGCTACTGATTGACTTTTAGTTTATATGCACAAAAGTCTTAATGTAAGTGTGCTCTAGATTTATACATAAAAATTACTGCTTTATACATGGTATAAACTAACCTTTTTGTTCCTAGTGCCCAGTACGTGCTGTACATTTCTCAGAGTTAGAATCTATTATGATTTCCCTAAAGGATGTATAGTTTACCAATAAACCATGGTATGACTAATTTTTTTCTAGTGTTTAATTACAAGAATGAATTTGGTCTGATCCTAAAGGCCTGGTCAATTGAAACTCCTTGTCTGAAATCCCTGTGTTAATTGCTTTAAAGGTGAATTTTTGTTTCACAGCCAGGGGGGTAAGACAGGTGCTGTCCAGAAATGTGTGGCATGCAGGGGACGGGGCATGCGGATTATGATCAGACAGCTGGGTCCTGGCATGGTCCAGCAGATGCAGTCTGTCTGCACTGATTGCAATGGAGAAGGTAAAGCTGTTGAATGCACAGATGTTGTTACATGTGTGGGCCCGTGTTCAGAAGGCTGCTGGTTTATATCCTATAGCCAGCAGTGTGACCCTATCACTGTTGAGTCCCTCAGCAAGGTCCTTACTCCCAAAATCTGTTCCCAGGCTTCTGGAGAAATGACTAATGCTGAGTTCTGGCCCCAAACTTTGTTCTTGCCTGTATGTGTCTCATGGAGAGTAGGATGGGACTTGTGAAAGTGTTCCTGTATGCTCATTACTTGACAATGGCCAGTAGTGTTCTGTAAGTTTCAAATTTTATTTAATCCCCTAGAATCTCAAATATAGTTCTGCAGTCTGATGACCTCTCTTGTCCTGCTACAGTATTTAGATGATATTGGTGTACCTGATCTCTTGTTCTATTTGTAGGTGAAGTAATCAATGAAAAAGACCGTTGTAAAAAGTGTGAGGGTAAAAAGGTGGTGAAAGAGGTAAAAATCCTGGAGGTTCATGTAGACAAAGGCATGAGGCATGGTCAGAAGATAACTTTCGGAGGGGAGGCAGACCAGGCACCTGGAGTGGAACCTGGTGATATTGTGCTTGTCCTGCAGGAAAAGGAACATGAGGTAAGGTTGAAGTGCATGTTTGTATGGTATTGTAAGTATTGCGTTAGTCACATTTATGACTTTGATATAAAGGAATCAGAACTTGAATTCATATTGTAAAACACAAGTGGGGGGGGGGGGAGTTGCCAGAAATGTTCCCTATTTCCACAATCTTAGAAACATTTAATCAAAAACTGTGTATGACAGTCCAAGTTGTTAGCAGAACAGTGCACTAGTGCTGAGCTGTACATTTATACTGGTTTAATGTTTGCTGTTGCCATATGATGTTAAGCTGGCACACATGAACAGTTGAGCAGTCAGCATAGCTGCTTATTGCCATATCATCAACAGACCAGGCTCACTCAAATCATCTGAGGGTACTCTAAACATGCTCATAGCAGCTGGGGGGGGTATTCCATCAAGCGGGCTTGTATCCTAAATCCTATAGTTAAACTTGAATTGTAAGTCCACCTGAAGGAAAACTCCAGAACTGTTTGACGTGCATGTTGAAGACAGCTGATTTGTCAGATTCTCTTATCAGTTGAGGTCCAGGTTGTAACGGCTGTAGTTTTTGACTTATTGTTTGGCAAGAGGATTTTTTCTGGAACTTAAGATTGTTTCTTAAGTGTAATCTACACAATGGCTTTTGTTTTTGTAAATAACAAAATGAAGTGCTTTGCTAAATTTCTGACTTGGGCTTAATTTGATTGTCAAGTTTGCCTTTTTTATGATTAAGGCTTTCTGAGAAACCACCCTGTGAAATGGTAGGGGCATATGAATGCACTTTTCAATCTATAACATCCTGGCAAAAGTGCTTATTGATACACGGTGAGGCCCCCAAAAAAAATCTGGAACTCGGGGGGGGATTTGAGTGGAACAAATTGTACTAAATTGATGAAATACAACCTGTAAAACGACCTTCTCTTAAAAAACAAAATTTTTGTGGAAAATAGAATAGTGCCGTTCAGGATGAATGTAGTGCGGTTTAAGATTTAAGTTTCCGTACTTTAATGACCTTTCTGCTTTGGCTTCAATAGCTCGAATGCTAAGTTTTACAGGGCACCGTGTTTGTTTCTGTTGCCTCCAAATGAAATGGGGCTTTAAGCTCTAAACCATATTTTCTTCCAGACATTCAAAAGAGATGCCAACGATTTGCACATGATTCACAAAATAGGCCTTGCTGAAGCACTTTGTGGATTCCAGTTCACACTGGAACACTTGGATGGCAGACAGATTGTTGTGAAGTATCCTGCTGGTAAAGTAATTGAGCCAGGTATGTTTGGCAACTGATGTCCTGTCAGTAATGTGAAGCAACCCTCACTTCCATGTACGTTTCATTAATATCTGCAACAAATTTGATGGCTACTGCTGAAATAAGTTGATCTCCCAGAAGCCTGTGTTGTTTTCCAGGTTCTGTCAGAGTAGTGCGTGGTGAAGGTATGCCACAGTATCGTAACCCATTTGAAAAGGGGGATCTGTACATAAAATTTGATGTAGAGTTTCCTGATAACAACTGGATCAGCCCAGAGAAGCTTTCTGTAAGTAACTTTTTAATTTTTAGGTCATTTAAACCCCACCTCATTTGAAGGTGGTTAGTTTTTAGTATGTCATTTTGACCTTTAAGTTCATGCAAGATTTGGTATGTTTTAAGAACTTGCTGAGACAGTTCCCTCTAATTCTAGAATTGTGTGTATCTTGTAGGAACCCCCTGTTTTGCTCTACAGTGTAACACCTCTTCCTCAAATTCCAGGAATTGGAGGATTTGCTTCCTGCCCGGTCTGAAGCTCCTATTGTCTCTGGAGATGTAGAGGAGGTAGACCTCCTGGACTTTGACATGAGTCAGAGCTCTTCTGGAGGACACAGGCGGGAGGCATATAATGACAGCTCGGATGAGGAGAGCGGCCACCATGGGCCTGGAGTCCAATGTGCCCACCAGTAGTGAAGTCCTAGTGTGGATTTCCAGATTGAATTTAACTTTGACTTCCCTGTACCTTTCCATCATATCTCGTGCCACCCCCAGTTCCTCTGAGTTTATCCTTTCATTGGCATTCAAGACAATATTCAGAGATCGTTACTATGTGCTTTCGTTTTATGTATATATGGAATAAAACCATAAATGTGACATTTTGTGGCACAGATTCAACTGGTTGCAAGAACATGACAATCATCACAAGTTTTTTTTTTTTTTGTTTTAAAAAGGAAACCCTTATTTTCCCTGTAGATTTTTACATTGCATTTTAAAATGGGGGGGGGTGAACTTGTGTAGATTGGAAGCGGCTGAGTTGTCATCAGTTAGAATCAAAGCTGGTATAATTTTTCTGTAACCTGCATTTGTCAGGGGGAAAAAACACTTGTAGGTAAATATTTGTCATGAAGCTGAATCGTGTTCAAAACTTGAGCAATATCATTTCATTTCACAAAGCTCTCTACTAGTGATGGGACAAATGAGGCTTCAAAAGCTACCACCATTAATTGGTGGTCCAGGATATTCCCACCCACCTGAGTTTGTCCAATCACTATTCTTTATCCCTTTTATGGGAGGCTAAGCAAATGTTTGCTGTACGGTTAGTTCTGTGGTATGAGCCACAAAATTAGTGACTTTTTCAAACGTGGGTCAGAAAGAACCTGTGTGCTCGTTAGCTGCTTGGGATTTACTCATTCTAGTTAAATTGTGCACTTTTTAGACCAGCCTGTACATAATTGACTAAAACTGGCATCTTTCGCTTAGCTCTTAAAATAGAGCCGATATTTATTTCTCCTCAAGCTGCACCTCTCATGTCTACCCACAGTAGTGGGGCTGTTCATTAAAAATTCTCAAGTTTTCAGCTATTATAAGGAAGCTTGTGCAAAGTTGTCATTTGTTCTTAAAGATATTAAATTCCAGCATCTGCTTTATGGAGGTTGCCAGTGTTGCAGTAAGCTTTTGTCTCTTTTTTTTCTTCCCTTTACCCCTTTCCCTCACAGCTTTTTGTGTAGTGCTGTCCACTTGCTTGACCAAAATTGAGCCAATAAGGTAAATAGTTTTCAAAGGAGGAATGTCAAAGCTGCTGTTGTTGTGTTCTCCTCCTCGGCATAGCGGAAGGCTTACTGCATTCATTGCCTTGGACATATCTGAATAAGATGGATTACTGAACTGAATTGTCTAAACTCTGGGTGCCTGTTGAATTTGAAGTTATTGTAATTGATTTGTGTTGATGCACATGTTTGTTCATGTTACTTGTACAATAAATTGTGATGTGTTAATTACTTCTGCTGGGTGTATTTGTCTGAAATTGTGATGCCTGTTTATGAAGAGGTCTCCTGCATTGGCGGTGTGAGCCCTACCTCCACTCTCCGTATGCACACAATGGACAGCTTTAAAACAAAGTCGCTTAGGTGCATCTTTTCGGATGGAGGAAACCCGCATGTTTCATCTTGAAGGTTGAATTTAAATTCCCGGTCCCAGAGGTGTGAAACAGTGTTCTTTTCTAGATTCGCAGGAGTTGTGTTTGTGGTATAGGTTTTTGAATGGTGTTTGCTTCCATCCATAGGTTTTTGAAATTGAACAGCTTTGATAGCTGATGAATTAGCCTGACACTGCAAGATGGACAGCAGACACAAAAGTAGAGGAGCCCTTAACTTTGGTAGTACATTACCTCAAATAAACCTCAGGACCAGAATGTAGGGTGGAGGGTTCTTAGCAAAGCTGCTTGTGCGTTCATCTGCATTTCACTCAAACTTAATTACTTTAATGCAAATTTACTTGGATCTTAATTTGAGAAGTTTTGTATGTGTACAGTAACATTTAAAATATTGTATTGACATGTTCATAAAAATCCACAGTAATTTCAGTGACTGCTGAGTATTCAAATATTGTACATAGATGTTTTACTTAATATGTAAACTGGAATTGCTGTAAAATCATTTAAAAATACATTTAAAATAGTAATGCGTATTGTGCGTGGCATAGGCTCCATGTTCCCCTGGAACCATGACCAGGATACACGGCTGAATGGACGTGAATTTTATGTTGATTTTGAATCAATTGTATGAATTCTGACTTTTCAGTTTTTGAAGCATTGTGTATGCTGTAGTGGGGCCATCGGGCGCACAGAGTCACTGCCTCTTATGAGGTGTAATTAGGCACACAATCTTCTGAGCCATCAATTATCAAAACGACTGCAGCTAAATGCCTTAAGTTCTGACTGGTTATTGAAACCATGTCATGCTCCTCAAACCATTCGCCCTGGAACCAACTGGAACCAACCTGTGCCATCAGGGTAGACACTCATCATGAAGGGGTGGATCTGGTTTGCCAGGATGGACAAGTGACCTGGAGCGATCAATGGACCTGCTTTTAGTTAGCTTGTACCAGTCCGTTTATATCACCTTTCGCATCTGTACCTTTATCGGTGCACCATCTGGCTGTGGTGAAGAGCCAGCTGTTCTACTAGTGGGTGGTGCTGATGTTGTGGCTGATCGGTGTATATTTCCATGAAAGTTCGATGGGATTCAGATCAAGTGACTGAGTTTGCCAGTTCTTTAACCCTGTTGACTGCTTCTTCCACAGATAATTTAGAAGTATGCTGTTGTAATATACATTGAAATATTTGCTGGTCTGGTATTTCTTATGCTCCATGTAAGTCTCACACCTTCTCAGCACCAAGACAGCACGAATGCATCTGACGTCTACAATGCTGTAAATGGAGTGGTGTATAAATTTTATTGACAAGCTATTCAGACACAACAGAACATTATTCAGAATGTCTTATATTTGTTCAAGCGCTTGAGCAAATAGGGGCAGAGGTTCACCGTACACACTAACCTTCTGTTCCCCTTTTGTTCCCATGCAGGCCATTTTTATATCGTTATTTATATCGTGAAGAAGAACTGGAGAGCCTCTTGTTGAAGGTGAAGGAAGAAAGTGCTAAAGCGGGCCTGAAACTCAACATTAAAAAAACTAAGATTATGGCAT
>JAACJT020000016.1:18527840-18545175 GCA_009936485.2 Gymnarchus niloticus | reverse complement strand
TCTGTGCACTGAATAACCTAGGTAATAAAGGTATTTGCTGTCTCTAGACTCCGAGTTGACTGTTTTTCCACCACAGCGCCCACTGCCTCAAATGCGCATGATCATTGCTAATTTTGGTATTGTGTGTGTGTGTGTGTGTGTGTGAGAGAGAGAGAGAGAGACAGAGTAAGAGAGTGAGAGGGTGAGTGAGAGAGAGAGAGACAGAGTGAGAGAGCGAGAGTGTGAGAGAGAAAGAGAGTGAGAGTGTGAGAGAGAGAGACAGACAGACAGAGATAGAGAGAGTGAGAGAGAGAGAAACAGACAGTGAGACAGTGAGAGAGAGCGAGAGAGCGTGTGAGAGAGAGAGAGAGACAGACAGAGATAGACAGAGAGAGACAGAGAGGGAGAGAGAGACAGCGAGAGAGAGAGAGTGAGAGTGAGTGTGAGAGAGACAGAGTGAGACAGACAGACAGAGAGTGAGAGAGAGAGACAGACAGTGAGAGACAGTGAGAGAGAGCGTGTGAGAGAGAGTGTGTGAGAGAGAGAGTGAGAGAGAGACAGAGTGAGAGAGCGAGAGAGTGTGAGAGAGAGTGAGAGAGAAAGAGAGTGAGTGTGAGAGAGCGAGACAGAGTGAGAGAGAGAGAAAAAGAGAGGGTGAGAGTGAGAGAGACTGAGAGAGTGAGTGAGAGTGAGAGAGAGAGACGGAGTGAGAGAGAGAGAGAAAAAGAGAGGGTGAGAGTGAGACAGAGAGAGAGAGAGTAAGAGTGAGAGAGAGTGAGAGAGACAGAGTATGAGAGTGAGAGAGTGTGAGAGAGAGAGAGATACCAGCATACTGTAGTTTGTTTTATTTTGTAATATAGCAAAATAATCTGTCGTGAATATATCTTTTGAAGTTACTGTATGTGTGATGAAAGACATCAGGGAAACGGAACACAAAACCATTGTCTTAGCTAGAGTTTGAGATTTATTGTATCTTATTTATCCTTATATAAATAGCACAACAAAGAAAACACATCAGTGTCAGGTAATGTTACAAAAATGGATCACTTCGCTCCCACAGATCGTTTGACTGGTTTTTTAAAACGCAGGATCATGAAAATGATTGGCCAAAATAAAAAGCAACATAAAATTGTGATATTTGCCCACTAACATAAAGTTGTGTGGAGATTTGAATCAGTTCTCATAGGAATTATGGCATTTTTCTTTGGAAACATCTCACATTCCAGGAACCTCTTAACATTAACGCTAAACAGGAGGCTGGCTGGAATTAAAACTGCACTCCCTGTAAGCAGTGTAATGCAATAAAGATGTTTCAAATTAATCCTGTGATTTATTTCCCAATAACTTTATTCTTTACAGCGTAGCGAACGTTAGAGGTTTATTTTTTAATCACTAAACGATTTCAATTCATTATTGGATTCCAGTAGCCTGCAAGTCGTGTCACTGTGGCTGTGTGTTAATTAGCCGAAAACTTCTAAAGGCTAAGCAGTCTGAGAAATCAACTACAATAGGTAAGAAGTGTGACTTAAATTATTTTAAATAACAAAGTAATATCTTTCAAAATATGCCTTTTAGATTTAAATGGACACGCTTCCATTCTTTGCCTTTTTGCTGTCTTGCAGATACCCTTAATGTGTTAAACGTGTTTGGTATTACATAGGTGTTTCCTGCTTAACTGATTAAATTCTTTTCCTTTGAAATGCTTATTTAACTACCTGTTTTCTGTTCTTAATTTGTCTGTGTTCATCTCAGTTCATTCAGTGTGGACACTAGCAGATTTTTAAATATGAGATTATTATATTATCAAGTCACTAAAACATTTCTTAGAGCAATTCATCAAAATTGATGAGTAATGCATGGCTGGAGAATACAAAGTATGTGGGTTTGAAACTGATTATGTCAGCGTTCATTTCTAAGTATGGTGAAAGGATTACTGTATAAAAAATTCCCAAATATTTGGTTAAAAACTATTTTAACTGAATAAAGGCAACAAAGACAACAAGATAAGTTATTCTTTCAGATGTTAGGAATGTTCCACTTTACTTTCTTTTGTAATAAATGTAAGCATCTTTTAATCATCCTGGTCAGGGACACAGTGGGGTCTGAAGCCTATCCTAGGTAGTATAGGGAACTAGGTTTGGGTACACCCTGGGTAGGATGCCAGTGCATTACAGGGCACACATCCAGCAGATAATTAAGACACCAGTTAGCCTAACTGCAGGTCTTCAGACTGCAGGAGAAAACCAGAGTATTCAAGGGAAACTCGTGTAGGATGAGGAGAATATGTAAGCTCTACACATCAGGCAGAGGCAAGATTCAAAGCACCAACCATTGAGGTGTGAGATAAGTGTTGTCAACTGAGCCACCGGGACCCTTTGAATGTCAGCAATTGAAGGGATTCTTTTTCAATCATCTATTAAATGTTTTATTAAATGATCAATTAAAGGTTACATTACATTCCAACAAGAAAATCAATAGAAGGAGAGAATCCCACTCAGTGTCCTTCTCTTGTTTTGTGTGGTCCTGTCCTATGGTATAGTGAGAGGGAGCCCACTAATGAGAGCAGTGCACTGAGTACTGAATTTTTTAAAAATAAAGCTCATAAAATGTCTTTTAACCCTGTTGTTGTTTAGTCACGCAGTCGTGTCCGACTCTTCGCGACTCCATGGACCACAGCACGTAAGGCCGCCCTGTCCTCCACTGGCCCCTCGAAGCCTGCCCAAACTCATGTTCATTGCTTCCACTACGCTGTCTATCCACCTCATCTTCTGCTGTCCCCTCTTCCTTTTGCCTTCAACCTTTCCCAACATTAGCGTCTTCTCCAGTGACTCCCGTCTTCTCATTTAACCCTACAAGACAGCAAAATTAGAAAGAATCCTGTAATGAGGATGTCTCCTGAAGTCAGGGGAAAAAAAAAAACCTTCATCGTAATTTTTATTTGTATCTCAATTTGTTCTCTTAAGACCTTGTTATGCACATGCATTGTTATATATGTGGTATCGTGTTATGTTTGTGTATAACTTGTGTGTCTGTGTGAGCATGTCCACCTCTGATGCATTAACAACTTACATTTTTCTAAATTTAATGCTATTTACACAGATCCTTCTCATGCAGTTTTGATCTGTTGTGATTATCTCATAGGATTCAAAACATACTTTCGTAATGATGAACCCACCAACTTGGTCTGTTAGATATTCAAATTATTCAAATTAAAACATTTCAGACATTTTCATCAGTAGTATTTTTGAAGAATTGCAAGTGTTTCTTAAGAAAGATTGGCGTCCAGAAATCACGTGTCCTCATCATTCAACCAAGGGTGATTTCGCTAAAATTTCAAAAGTTTTCTTCCCTTCCAGATAAAACTACTTTGATGGTTTCAAAAAGAGTTGCTCAACTGAAATGCAATGCTCAATTTTACAGATGGGTTAGATGCTAAAAGGAGGAAGGCAGAAAGATTACAATCGGAGAAGAGTAGCGGCACCTCTGCCAATTACAAGGCACACAGAAGCCGGTCACATGCAAACAGCCAATGCGAGCAGGTCCACAGAGGCAGGGGTCGACCCAAAACCACTTTTCCGAAGAGGCAAGAGGAAGAGAGAGGTACAACTGCTGTAAAAGATTACACAGAGCCAAGTTTACTCTTTAAATTTTAACAGTCTTGCTAAAAACATGGGCAAATTTTCTAAAGAAATAACATGAAGACCTGCCATGCTGTCTTTACAGTATTTTATTTAAAGGAACTGCAAATTAAAGCCAGATGGAACATCCTAACAACACCATCTAGGGGAAATTATAACAAACCTTTGGCACTGCACTAGAGTTAAGTTATACACTGCCATGTATAATTTATTTATTTTACAACCCTTCCGGGATTTTCATCTGTTCTGACAAACTTTTTGTTTGAAGAAATATTGACATTAAAGGAAGTTATTAGTGCCTGTGTTACATTATTGCAGTTCTGGTTTCATATTCCAGTCTTAGTGTTGCATTTGTTTTTTTTAAATTTGGATAAAGCTATGATTTAAACTTATTATATCCTTCAGGAGCACGTAAAAAACAGAGAACAACTCAGTTTATTTTTTATTGACTCTGTTTTGAATTAGAACTCATTGAGAACTCATGAGAACTTAAAGACACATGGGCTAACCCCAGTCCTGAACGCGAGTTTAGCCCATTTGTGCATACGACCATATTTACATTTACGAATGATTGGCACAGAACCATCCAGAACCATCCATTTTTGTTTTGTTACTCAATGCAATGCTATTTTTCTTACATATAAAATATTTCTGACATAATATCATTTTTTCCCCTTACAGAAAAACAAGACAAGGAAACTGATGTTTATGCCAGTCTCTCAGATGAAAAAAGCTTTTTTTGTTTCCAGTGGCTTCGGCAGAGATTAATAGGAAGATCCTTGGTCAGATGTTGATAGTATAACTGGGGGACTGATTTTGACTGTGATATACCACCAATGAGTACAAGGCAGTTACAAAAGTCTGCAATAGAGATGCGCGGAATTAATATGTGACCTTTGAGTGATTTCACTAACTTGGAATTTGTCAAAGACTTCCAGCCATGGTATTGTGGTGATGTGACATGCACATCTTGGAAATGAAGAATGATCATTAAAAAGCAAGATTAATATTTAGAACTGCTTATCTGGTAAGGTATAGTGTACATAGGTAGATACATTTATATATAAAAACATGAAAATATAATGTAAAAAATTACAAATAACATAAAAGGTGAAAGTCATTTATATATAGGAATAATTTTAACTGGCATGCCATCCTGGATTTACCCCAGCCTTATGATCTATGCTGCTCAGGGACTGGCGTCTACCTCCTCCCTGCACCCCTTATTAGTGTAAGCGGTTAGAGGACGGACGGATGGATGGATGTAATATTTTGAATTCACTAACATGCTGAACAGTAACACATTATTAATGTTTATGTCTACGTGTTTAAGTAGCAGTATCTTTACACCTGGATGCAACAATAAATGTTGGTTTGTTTTGTGATGATTTTTTTTGTTATTTTAGTTTCATTTGTGATTCTGACAGTTATTCACTAATTTATTTTGCAAAAGCCTTCTTAATTGAATTGGATATTTACTGTAAATTACAATTATTGAGATATTTAAAATGTGTTTTACTTATGGAAAACGTTTTGCACTGCAATAAAATGTTGATGACTAAATTGCTGAGAACTCTGCTTACAGATTTTTATGATTATGTATTGAAAACATTCACCCATCAGAAATTCGCTTAGTACAAGGGTAGAACATGCTATCCCACACACACAGAGCAGAGGCAGGATTTGAAGCCCCATCCCTAGAGGTCTGATACAACAATACTACCCAATGAGCCATTCAGCCTTGAGCCTTGGGATTGGTTCCAGGTCTTCCTGCAACCCTGGCTGGGAGCAGGAAGATGGATGAACGGATGTTTACTCAGGTCCTTGTTTTGTTTTTTTTTTACCACTAGAGGGCAATAAAATGACACAATGCCTATAAAGATCCAATACTTTTGCTTTGCTGAAGGCTGGTCTAAAGATACTCATTAAAAAAAACATACTTTAATCAGACATACATTATATAAAATGGGGAGAAAATGCACCATTTTAAAAAGCTCTGTTGAGGGTTTAATTGTTGCTTATTCCTTATTTCCAGTCAGAATGCTGTTGAGATATTGAAATTTTAACATTTCCAAATAGAGTATACAGAAACTATTGAAGTTTGCTAAACCGTTGCTATGGTAACATATATAATGAATACTATGTGGCACTAAAATTGTACCAGCCCCGTTTCAAGCACTAAGGCACATAAATCATCTACTTAATGAAATCAACTTTTACCTTAAAGCCACATCGTATTAATCCTATAACTCCAGATACCGTTGTCAACATTGCACAGATGCAGAGCTTTGTACTCAAACGTGTAATTTTAGTCTGGCCGTATTAAGATATTATCATATATACATGATGATTGGCTGCAATTTTGAATGACCACAGCTGGTGCGCTTACCGTACGTTCCCCAGCGAACGCATATATCATGGAACAGCAGAAGAGCACCAACACAAGTAAAACGTGTTAGCCACTATGGAATCTGCCAAACAAATTAAACATAAGCAAACAAATATAAACAAAATAAATATGAAGCCACAGCCACAGACGCTCGCATCCTTCATCAAATATTCGTAGCTCATCGTCAGTTTCATCTAGTGCTTCAGTGATGATCGTTTCAAAGGCAAACAATGTCTTTGTGTATTGAGCTGAAAGCTTCTGAGAAGCAAAAATGAGGTTCATAGCCAGAAAAATGATGGCGACGTAAAAGTGTCAGCATCAACTGTCCTCTCCGCATTCAAGAGTGATAACTTATGACCACAGCATGCCATCGCAGCTGCACGGCCCAACCAACCATCGCTTGGTTCAAAACAATAAAAATGTGCAACCATTCATTCACTGAAGTCTCATATTTCTTGCTTACTACATGTGATTAGGAACAGCTGTTGACTTGCTGCAGGAGGTTTTATGTGAATTTATGCATATAATCTAATATCAAGCCAAATGTGGTAGACACCCAGTAAAGAGGCCGAGAAGGTATCTTTATCCGTCTCAGCATCATTCAATCTTTTTATGGGAGGTTATCAATAATATCTATGTAGTTTCATACTCCCTTTACAGTGACAGGATCCTAATGCAGGCAATGATGAAATGAAGAGATATCCCTGTATGGCTCCAGTCGCTACTGCTGGGCTACATGCATCAAACTGACAGCGGGGCTGGAAAATAATCACCTTTTTTTGTCCGACATGACCTTATATTTATTTTGTTGTGTCACTTTATTTACTTTAAAAAATAAAACTTTGCCGCTTATCTTATTTGGTTAAAGCATGGTGTTGATAAACGGCCAGGTTGTGGGTTCGTTCCCCGTTCAAACCAGCTTTTTTCTAGTTCTTGTCTTTAATCCACTAGGACTTGATGTTTGACTGCGATAACCTTCTGGTAGGAAAGATGCTGTGCAGCTTTTAATCCAGTGCTAACCTGTACTTGGTTACCACCATCTCATTCGATGCTCAGCCTATAGCCGCATAAATATCCCAGGCGGCTCCTTGAAACGCGGGATGTTTGCTTGGTATCTACCTCGCTGTATGTCGTTTTGGGCAGAAACATCTGCTAAATAAATAAAATTTAAATGTAACTGCAAAAACCTGGCAATAGCAGTCATATAAACATGCAATGTATATAATCTCACAGCATCTGTAGTGCATTTTGGCATAAATAAATACTAAGAATAATTAGCCAAGAAAGTGGTTAACAAAGGATGGATGGATGTTCCACTTCGAAGAGCTAGTATGACCGGTTCTCCATTCTACTCTGCACTCCCATTTAGTATTAAAATTATTGATACGGCTCCACTGCATAGTTTGTAGGGGAGCTTTGCAAATAGATGCATTAATCTGAGATGAGTTAAGCCATGGTTTTCAATTACGTGTTTTAATGACAAAATTAAAACATGTCAGATGCATTATTTTGGCTGTCTAATTGGATTTCTAACAATACATGTTTTGATCAGGTTATCTATGTTGTATTTTTTCCAGTAATTTTTCAAATACATCCTATGTATGGCATCAAAGTACAGAAATATTATGTGCAATAACAAACTTCCCATTCTTTCAGCTTAATCAAGAATTGTATAATTTACTTAATTCAACTAATTTATAGTAGACATAATAATCATGCAGTATAGGAACTCTGTGAATGCAAATGCCTCTCCACAGAATCTGATGAAGGGGGCTTCATTTCACTGGGTCCAGGACCAACAGTCTACAGTGACCGATATGCTTCAGAATTCACACTCAGCCTCCAACAAGCTACAAGAGAGAAGAACAAACAGGAGCAACAAGATTATCGTCGAAGTAGAGACCACAGCCCAGAGAGTGATGCAAGTGATGACGCAAGGTGCTGAAGTAGAATTGTCTGCTGAGTCAATGGCCCAAAGGATAATCCAGTTTGTGCCTCCAAGGTCACATGACTTATTTTGGAGACTGAGCAACTGAAAAAAAAAAAATATATATATATATATATTAATCAAAAGTTTAATATGCAGAAATCTAAATGTTATATTTATAATAAAATGTGTTAATTACTATTTCCATCAGTCCTTTCTTCTTCCTCAAACTTCTTTTTTGTCCTTTTAGTGAGAGGGATAAGGAACAGGCTGTTAGACATTAAAACCCCACTACACACCCCTCTTCATGAATCAGCTGTCATTTCCCAGCCATTCACTTGTCATCGCAAAGGTCTTTATTCAGAGCAGGAGTATGCAAAAACTAGTCAAAATGCATCTTACATCTCATCATTTAAGTGATTACCAGATCTCCGGTTGAACACATCACTCCAGTTACAGCACAGTATACCAGCTGCTCTAACCAAATGAATTTTAAGTTTGTGATGCTGGCCTTGAAGACTTAACTGAGGATGTCATCGGCAAAATAGACATGTACAGTAGTTTGTGTAAATCATGTTAATGAGCCAATTCAGCCATGTGATCAAGCACTATGATACCTCTGAATCCGGATCAAACTTGACACTCATCATGGAGCCGTACATCCAGATTCATGTTGATAAGTCAACCATTCATTCATGTTTACCATCTCCAATGCAATTAACGAGAGCAGAAAATAGATATTACATTTTATACATTTCTGTTCTATTTATATTGATCAAAATAATCTTCCGATTTTAAATTTCTCCTATGAATGGCTTTAATCTAGATCTTTATATATAGACCACCTGTGACTTATCGTGCATTTTGGATGGTGGGGTGCTGTTTGATCGAATTACTGATGAGAAATACCATCTGACAGAAATGGATGCCATCGTGAATCCAAGACAGATCTGTGAAAGTCTGCAGTACCTCCACTAGCAATGCATTCTTCATCTAGGCCTCAGAGGTACAGAAGCATATTACAGCAATTTGTTTTCCTGTACAGAATGGCAGACCTGTCACACTGAATCTCTTTATGTGTCTTCTTTGCACCACTGGAGAAATGTTATAGTTCTGTTTCTTCCTTGCCAGAAAACATAATGAGTGTGACTACCACCTTACAATCAGGTAAAAGAAAAATATTGATTATGAGTTGACAGAAAGTATGCACACACACAGACACACACATATGTTTGTATTTCTAAAAATGTGGGGCTTTCCATTCATTTCTATGGGCCTAATCCTAATCCTAACTGTGTCAACCCTAACCCTAACCCAGCCATAAATTTAACCATAAGGAACCCAACAAATTTCAAGGTAAAAGTGTCAGGTTTTTATTACGTCCTGGAGACATTTTATCTCCACAACTTAAAATACACACACACACACACACACACACACACACACACACACACACACACACACACACACCATCAACAACACTGCTTGAGTTGTCATTCCCTAATTATAATTTTCCAGACACAACTGGCTCTTCATTTTGAAGGTGATTGACTTGCATTTCAGATTTTGGAGCTGAAATATTGAAGACTGATTTAATGTTTGACGTTAGAAATATGTCTTGGGCCATAATTCTTTGAATACACAAAAGAAGGCATTCAGTTCTTTTTTAAATATGAACTTATTTGTCTTTGGTTTATGGTCTACACTGTTTGTCTTCCTCAGAACATTAACACTAAGGTTGATTTAACGTCTGGTTAATTCAATCTCGAGGTTACAGACACTTTCAATCTTTATAGACTCAAATGTCTAAGCTCTTGTATAGTTGATGTACACTGCTAATTAGCATTCAAACTAATGTGAGTACAGCTTGTCCAGCACTTCCTCCCAGCCTTACATTTTATTCCTGGAAGACTGTGGCATGAGAATTTCATTGTAGACAAGAGAATTAAATTTGAAACTTGAACTTGAAACTCCACAACATTTCCCAGACTGAGGCAGTTTAGTGTTTCCCTTTCATTCATTAAGTCTCAGGGCCCTGTCAAGCCCTTCAAATGGGGCTTTGATGCTGGGATTTTGAGAGCAAAGTCAAAGAACTTCATACCCCAGCTTCTGGACCCAGAAAAATAGTGAAAATATTTTCTAAATTATGCATTTTATGACAAACTGTGAAAAACAAAAGAAATACAATTATTACACTACTTTGAATTCAGGTCCAGGTTTTGTTACATGGAACATGAAAGTTTCAGTATTACTTAGTATTAATCAAATGTAAATATTGTAAATGGACTCAGATATTCCAGCTCACTAGACAGGTGCAACTGCACTATGAAAATGTGAAATTGACAGGACCGAGCCATATGATCATTCGTTAATGCTAATGTGTGACTCCTGGTCCCTGAAAGGTGTCTTTCCTGAATGTGCTGAGTGCTGCTTTCTCCAAATGCAACTGCTTGAGTGCCGCTGGATCCGTGAGATACAGCTGGTTGAACAGCCTGGAGAAAACAGCCGTAAGTCCAGCAGGCCCACCTGAAGTCACATCTTTACATGCAATGAAATCTATATGTCCACAGGCAAGGGAACTTTGGAGCATACTTATGATATAGCACAGAAAACAGATTACTTCTTTTTGAGTTGTGTTGTGTCTGCCCTGAAGAAAACCATTTTGTGAATAACGTGGTTAAACAGTATCATATGAAAATGTATGAATGTATTGAGCGGCTATCAGAATCCATCTGACAACCTGCAATATGTCCAAAAATACTAAATTATGATTGTCTACAATTCTATTTTCAATTTCACTTCAGCGCAACGGCTTCAAGCAAGCTAATTTATTTTGTTTTTTATTCCTCAACATTGAGGTGGCAAATTTTAAGATGTTTAAATATTTAATACTAACTTCATTACAGTTCTGAGTTTTAACAGATTTATACAAAATTAATGTGGTTTTGAATACGAATTTCTAATCAATGATTAAATTTCAGGTTTATGCATAAAACTTGTGACTGATTGTATACAATGTTGCATTGATCCACTTTTCAAGTGCTGTTTTGTTTCCCTAACCTACAGTGTACCTACAATAAAAATAACAGAACATGCTTCATTTTTATATGCACAGAAAAGGAAGCTGTAATACCAGTAGCTGTACGTCGCACTAGTAATAAAAATAGATACACACATATATGCACCCAAATACAGGGGGTAATGAATGTAAGGCAGGGAACCGCACTTGGTCATGCAACAGCGACTTTGACTACCATGCAGCTCACGAGCGACGACTTGGCTTAAGCAGCGCGCGCGGTCTTCACGTTTCGTCACCATCTGCGTCTTGGCGACCGAAAGCGGTCAACAGAAGTCACGTGACACGCCTAAAGGGGTCGCGCCGTCTTTTCCTCAAATACATGTCATAAATATGGTAAGTGGCCGCTGTTACAGATGATATGTGTAATATTTAGGTGAACACGGCTCGTGCTAGAAACAGCACGAGCCGTGCCCGGTAATGTAGCCTGGAAAATAACGTGCGGTATAACGTGTACGTGCACGGGCCGCTTAACTGGCACGAGCTGTCATATTTCTGTAGATGTTTTCAGCAATAATGAAGTGCTTTAATATTCCACGTTTGTTTTTGTTTTTTTTTTTCTTTTGCTTCTTGAGTAAACGTGCTGTTTCGAGACCTTCGCGAGTGAGCAGTAAAGTTGAGGTCGTCACCTTGCCAGTATTGTCCGTGCTGTTGCTAAATGCTACTGCTGACGTTTTCATTCTGATTGACAGCCTTGGTTCGGTGCTGCTGCCGTGTGTCACGAACACAACAAGACCACACATAACTGAAACAGCTTTCTTGGCGTTTTCTGTAGACCTCAAGTGAAGTCAAACTATCCGGCTCTTAATCCGCTTGATGTGATTCGATTATGAGGCTAAAATGAACGTGGTTATATCTTCTAGCTGGAAAAGATAAAAAAAAAGACATCTCACCTAAGTCTGTATTTGAAAAATAATGTAATGATGACATAATGATCAATTATCGCAAGCATCAGATGCACAACACCGGTAGAGTTAAGTTAAAAAGAAAGAAACACACACAGTGTAGGCAAAACTGACATTGTGGGGACCTCCCATTCATTTCTGTGGGCTTAACCCTAATCCTAACTATGACAACCCTAACCCTTATCCAGCCCTAACCTTAACCATAAGTAACCTAACAAAATACAAGACTTTTAGCTCTTACCTTATAACACACACACACACACACACACACACACACACACACACACACTGTGTAGGCAAAACTAACATTGTGGGGACCTCCCATTCATTTCTATGGTCTTAACCCTAATCCTAACTATGACAACCCTAACCGTTATCCAGCCCTAACCTTAACCATAAGTAACCTAACAAAATACAAGACTTTTAGCTCTTACCTTATAACACACACACACACACACACACACACACACACACACACACTTCCGGAGGTGCAATTAAGACACAATTCAGTTGTAACTCAAATTTGTGTATTAGAGTTTTTCCATTACTTTTGCCTAAGTTAAGCTTTAAGTTTAATTTCTCCTGCTTATTTTTTATTCATTTATCTGGAACACAATCCAGCACGATCTGAGTACGTTTCCAATGTGCACCTATGAACTATTTCAGCCTACTACACAGCAACCCCTGCAGGATGATCAGGAGAAGCTCCTCGATGAGGCTGTCCAGGCTGTGAAGGTCCAGACTTTTCAGATGAAGCGATGCCTGGTAGGACCCCTAGCGGAAGTTTCTTTTTTTTGGCAGTGATTAAAACTTGTATAATGTATCTTTACATGTGCGTGCTTCCATAAACCTCTTCTCAGAGAAATGTATTATTGTAGGACAAGAACAAGCTGATGGATGCCCTAAAACATGCATCCAACACACTGGGAGAGCTGAGGACGTCCATGCTCTTGCCTAAGAGTTACTATGAACTGTGTATCCTTTAACTGACCTTGGAGAGAGAGCCAAGAAAATTTATAGTCATCTAAAAATGCAAAAAACCGTATGTCTCCGCAGTCAAACTGTCAGCCATGTCATCCTATTTCAGTCTGGTTGGTGATGCCGATCAGAAATGTTTGTACACATCAGGAGTAAATGTCGTGAGAGTCCTCATTTTAGATATTTAATAACAGAACCTGTTGTGGTCTGTGAGTTCTTCCTTTATTAATTCAACAGCAGTTGATTTGATAGTAAAAAGTTATTCAAGTGCAAAAGATTGCGTGCAGATATTAGTAATTTGACTTTTTAAGCAGTCTCTAACTAATACACTGATATGAATTTTAAACATGAAAGAACGGTAATGTGGTCATAGGGTAAATTACTTTGCTGTGTTTTTTCACTTAAAAAACATACTTTTCTTAATGGGATCGGGGAGATGTTGCTGGTGACAGTGACGGCTGGTCCCTCTTTCAGACGCACAGGAGTAAAACATTCTTAACTTGTTGCAGACATGGCCATCTCTGACGAATTGCATTACCTGGAGATTTACCTTACAGACGAGTTTGCCAAGGGCAGGAAGGTGGCTGATCTGTATGAACTGGTTCAGTATGCGGGGAACATCATCCCGAGACTGTGAGCGTCGGCCCGATCGGCTCTATCGACCAAGATGTCAACATGAAATCAGAATTTTCTAAATTTCGCAGTTCCACAAAGTTTAAAGTGACACTGATGTTTTTGAAAAAGAGCAATGCACCAAGATATTTTTATGGTGATAAGAATTTTTTGTTGACATTATTGATACATTAAGTACAGCCTCTTGGTGTGTTCATCATTGGATGTCACGTAGGTGAAACTAGTCAAGAATTGTTGAAGTTTGGGTTCTTATTCAACTTTTTTAGCTAAACGTAAAATACAAAGTCAGTTTAAACTGATTTTTACATTCGTGTGTGCCATTGTTTTTTTGCCATTGTTCTCCCTTCCCTAGCTATTTGCTGATCACTGTAGGCGTGGTGTACGTGAAGTCATTCCCCCAGTCTCGCAAAGACATCCTGAAGGATTTGGTCGAAATGTGCCGTGGGGTCCAGCATCCCCTTCGAGGGCTGTTCTTGAGGAACTACCTTCTTCAGTGCACCCGGAACATTCTGCCAGATGACGGAGAGGTTGCAGAGTATGTAGTCTGGCGCAGTTTCGCTGAAAAGCACCCAGAACGTTTGCTGGATTGTACTGCATTGACACTGCTGCTTTCTCAGTTTTGATCAATTTCTCAGCAACGATTTATGCAAAAAAAAAAAAAAAAACTAAAGAAATGCCCAGCTGAAATGAAAGTCACAGGACATGCAGTCTAGATGCATATATGATAATTCTTCAATGTGTTGCCATGGAGATGAGAAACAAAATGAAAATAACTGCTTTTTAAAAGATAGATTTTTTTTTTTTTTGTCTAGAGAGGGGACCACTGGGACCATCGACGACTCTTTAGACTTTGTGCTGCTGAACTTTGCGGAGATGAACAAACTGTGGGTTCGCATGCAGCACCAGGGCCACAGCCGGGACCGTGAGAAACGTGAGAAGGAGAGGCAAGAGCTACGTATTCTGGTGGGGACCAACCTGGTGCGCCTCAGTCAGCTGGAGGGTGTCCTTGTGGACAAGTACAGCCAGGTCTGTACGTGTCGGGCAGCTTCGGTGTCCGGAATTTGGGTTGCTGTTCTGATTATGTAATGAATGTGCATTCGACATAAAAATTAATGCAATTTTCAGATCCCATATAGGCAAAAATATATGGGTATTATAGTAGTCTATAGTTCATTGTGACATTTTGTCTCGTTAACCCTTTCAGGTTGTGCTGCCTGGAGTCCTAGATCAAGTGGTCAACTGCAGAGACTCCTTAGCACAGGAGTACCTGATGGAATGTATCATACAGGTAATCATTTACCCAAAACTGCGAGGACGAACTATAAACTGAATATGAGGATTCCTGTTCGGTTTCATCTTTTTTTTTCATCATTTCAGGTGTTCCCCGACGAGTTCCACCTTCAGACGTTAAACTTATTTCTGCACGCTTGCACTGAGCTACATCAAAATGTGAACGTCAAGAACATTGTCATCGCACTTATTGATAGGTATTTTACTTTTAGCTCATTAGAATACTTAATGTTATTTTATTTTCTAAAAAAAAATTCAACCTATTTCTTTAAATACTGAATAAACTCTGATTCCCCCCAGATTGGCTTCGTTTGCTCACAGAGAAGATGGTCCAGGTATTCCAGCGGATATTAAATTATTTGACATATTTTCACAACAAGTGGCTACAGTTATACAGGTAAATAGTGCAAATTTCAATGTTTTTGCAGTTCATAATTTACAAGACGGATGTGAAGAATGGAGCATTTTACAGTCTTTTCTCTTCATACTTTCCACTTGTCACCCTAGTCTCGCCAGGACATGCCTTCCGAGGACGTGGTGTCCTTACAGGTGTCCCTCATCAACCTGGCCATGAAATGTTACCCTGATAGGGTCGCCTATGTGGACCAAGTCCTGGAAACCACAGCAGAGATCTTCAGCAAAATGAGTCTGGAGCGGTAAGTCTGCCACCTCCTGTGGGTCACTGTACTCTTCGGTATGACTTTCCCTCTTTTTCAAACGTCTGTTCTGAAATATAGAGATGACTTTAAAGTTTTACTATTTGTTTTAAAGCTCTACACGGCATGGCTCCCAGCTATGTCTCTGACCTTATCAGTCTCCATTCTAATGCTCGATCCCTATGATCCTCTAACCAGATGTTCTTAGATGTCCCACGTTCTCGTCTGAAGTCTAAAGGTGGCTGGACCTTTTTAGTAGCTACTCCAAGACTCTGGAACAGTCTCCCTTTATCTATAAAATTATCCCCCACACTCGATAGTTTTAAATCAAGTTTAAAAACCTATTTATTTTCTCAGGCATTTTAAAGATTGTAATCGACTATCTGTTCTGTCTTGGTGTCACTTGACTGTTATTTCTGTTATGGTTTCAATCTGGTAGTCTTTCTTTTACTTCTTTTTTTTAACTTATTATTGCTTGGTTTTTACCCTCTGTTTTACGCTGTGTACGTCTTTGTTAATCGTTTTAGTGTTATTTTACGTAGTTGATTTTATTGTGCAGCTCTTTGGTCAACACTTGCCTGTCTTTTAAATGTGCTGTATAAATAAAGATGACGACTTGATTTGACTCTTCTGCTTCAATGTAACGTAACAAGATGTGCGGTGGAAAGCTTTGTGTGAGTATGTTCGGGTGGTTTAGCTCTGTAAGATAAATGTGATTGCTTTGGAGAATTTCACTAGAAAAAAAATCAAGACGCCTCGGTACTGCAGTGATATGTTTCAGTGATGCTAGAGAAATTAATTTGTTTATAGTGTTCTTTGAACCTGAGGTTATCTTGCATTTCCACTTCCTGTGGAAACTGAGGAATTCTGTGCATTGTAATGCAAAGAAAAACTGTGTTATACAAAACAAGAGTATGTTATCTACGTCTCCGGATGTTTAAGAAACAGGCATTGTGTTTTTTTTTTTCTTGAAGTATGGCCACCGGCAGTGCGGTATCCAAGGAGTTGATGAGATTGCTGAAGATCCCTGTGGACGCGTACAACGACATCTTGACTGTGCTTCAACTCAAACACTTTCACCCACTCTTTGAGTACTTTGACTATGAGTCCCGAAAGAGCATGAGCTCCTACATGCTGAGCAACACCTTGGAGAACAATACAGCGATCAAAACCCAGGAGCAGGTGAGTCCTTGCACTCTTTGCCAATTGGAACACTCTTCTCTTAGGCACTAGCGTATGTAGCCAGCCTCAGAATTTTTATTGTGATCATTGTCAAATTGAAAAATGATTAAGTACAGTGAATTTAGTGAAGGGAAATATGAAGATTCAAAACCCTTGTTGGGTGGTCGTTTGGGATACTTCCAAATACCACTGGATTTGAAAACTCATTTAGCACCAGCACTGATTGGTAGTTTGGGATACTCCCACCCACCATGGGATTTGAAGCCTCGTTGATCCCATCACTAAATAAATTCTATATTTTATTCATTACTGTTAACATAATTTTGAAATAATTACAGTTGAGTCACTGGTGTTGCTGTAGAATCACTGGCTGGAGTTTGGAAAGCCTACATGAAATATTTTCTACCTGGGAGAATGTTTTGTAGTACCTGCCATATATATATAAGATATATAAATTCTAAAGCATCTTTTGTTAATGCCCTGTATATTCCAGTTTTCCATACTGTTTCATTAATGACCTTTCACATCCATTCTTTCTTAGCAGTCTTCAGACATTATAAAATGCTACTCTGCATACTCTGCATTACTCTTAAACTACAATTCACATTTGATATTATGGTGTGCATATGCTAGCTTCCCTCCTTTATATTTCTCCCATGTGCAATAAGGACTCGTGCAATAT
>JAACJT020000016.1:18483513-18523878 GCA_009936485.2 Gymnarchus niloticus | reverse complement strand
TATGTAAAGCGCTTTGCGACCGTGCTCCGTGTTAAAAGCGCTATATAAATAAAATTGAATTGAATTGAATTGAATTAACAAACACCCAGCCAAGAAGACTTGACAATTAAGCATCTCATGCAGACCTCAACGTTATAATTTATTATTACTGTTGTTTTTTACCACAATGTCGCAATTGTGCAATTCCCCACAACCCTGAACATGATAGATGGAGGGATGGACAATTTGTTTGGACAGAGTTACATGCATTGACAGAAAGTCATGATTTTAACATTACTGAATCTATCACTCTCTCGTGCCCTTAGGAGCCCACAACCCTTCACTGCCATTTTCCTCATGAGGGAACGAGAACACTAGAACGCCTATCAGCCCTATCAACATTTTCACTACAGCTTTACACCTAATTATAAACTGGAAGGCATCAAAGTAAGTGAATGCATGTGTGTTTTTGCATCAGCACGTTGTCCCAATAACATAAATTTGGCTATCCATCTAACCATCCAATCAGTTTTACTCCACCGATCCTATGGTGAATTGTGTTATTAGACGTATCGACTTTAACACTGTGTGACTAAAAACTCAAGACTGAAATGGTAGAATCAGTTTACCATCTGACAGGAATTCTTCTTCTTGGTATATAGTGTCACCATGGTGCCTATAGGACCCATGCCCACTTACTCCTAACACTGTGTGGCTCCAGCTGTGACCCACCCTCTAGACATCCACACCTGCTTCTTCAGCAGGGCAAGGAAGGAAATGGTTCTACTGCCTGACCCACAGGCCCTGTTTAGTGGCAAAGCCTCTCAGTCCAGTGGGTGACCTGTTTTTCTTTCTTTTTTTGCTCGAATTCTGTTCTGTATAAAACTGCTACATTTTATTGAATATAATTTGTAGAATGGAATGATTATACCTAATCTTGTATTCAAACGCTACTAATGCGCTTGTCACAGGGAATGTCTTGTTGCTACCCAGACTGCCACCAGGGGGTGCCTCTCCTTCACCTGTCTGACCCTCAGTTCCACCACCACACACCTGTCACCGATTGTCTCATTAACACCCGATTTAGTCCTCTTCATTCCTGAGATCACTCTTGTGCCGTTGAACCTCCTCTGTCTGCACCCTCAGTTGATTGGTCTGAGTTTTCCCCTTTGGCCTTGCCCTCCCAAGTCTGGTCTGCTCTTCTGCTAAGTTCCCTCATTGAGTTAACCTGGTTCATTTCTCATGTCTTGTTTTCTCCAAAATCGGATGCCAGCGATCCGTTATTTAATGATAAAGTTATTCACTTTCACCTTTGTCCTTGTGTTTTTTTCAGCGCTGCATATTAATGAATATTGGTAGATCCCTGTTAGGGGAGTCTCAACATCACAATCAACTGTATGAGAAAAGCATTTTTTTATTCTGCACTGAACTTAACTACAATAAAATAAACGTTATATGAAAGAGACAGACAGTGGCTATTTCAAATGAAAGCAAATGATTTCAAAACCATATGGGGAGGGAAGCAATTCTATTGTCTCTTTCCGTTTACTGTTTTGACCGTAACGGCCATGCTTAGCTTGGTAAAGCCTCTGCACAGTTATAAATTGAGAAGCCACATTAGCAGGGGCCAGGATGCAAAGAGCAGAGGATGTGGTATGGATAGCTTCCCATTTGGCAGCTGCCAGGCAGGCACTGCCAAAGAGTGGCTCTGCGACTAGGCGGCAGGCCAAATGATAACGAAACTATTTTTCGCCTGCTGAAGCTTCCAGGCCACTAAATTGCAGCAGTCAATGGGATGTGAGTGGGGTGGTGATAGTAATCAATCAGTAACATGAGCACACTTTCACGTTTTCAGGATTTTCTGAAGGAAAACACACACCACTGCTGATGAATGTCTAGCAGGGCAACAGAACACCAGCTGACTCATCGTCCGTCTGCCAGAAACCAAATACAGCAACATCCTTGCTTCATTTATTTTTCTAGTAAATTCATTATTAACACGTTTAATAATGATATAGTTAGATTTGTTCAGGTTTGTTAACCTTTTAGTCTGAGGATGAATATGATGCCAGATTCTTAGCCATGTTTTTCAAGTTTTTCCATACATTAATAGTATATAATAAAACATGTACACATAATGCTATGATATATATTGAAAATTCTTCTAAATGAAACCTACAGTAGCACAGAGGTTGTACCAAATTCATAACATCAGAACTGACATTACCATATTTGTCTGTATTACTTGCTTTATACTTCGTACCAGATAAAAAAATGCATGTATTGTATCACGTAAAATATTGCAAAAAACATCATGTGAGTTTTCATTTCAGTTCAGATGATGTAGCGTCGATGCTTCATCTAAAACATCTAAACCCACAACAGATTATTCCTGAAAAGAGTACAAAGGGTTCTAACAATTCAGCCAGTTCTTTCCAAGCTTCTCTCTTCTCTCTCTTTTTTGTATGAGACTTTCTCTTGCTTCTGGATTCAGCTGTGAAGGACAAGAGGTGTTGACCCTACACAAGCCTCGGTGTACTGTGACATCTGGCTGATGAGATCACTTTAAGGGGCGGGTCCTGAGAGCCTTGTCATCAGAGAGGTAATCTACTGGCTTATTATATACATATACGCACACACATATATGGTAATATAAACGTGTGAGTCGTGGTACCAGAGAGAAAGGAAACATTTTTCAGTTCCACCACATCCTCTGTGTGAAGTAGGGCACACCATATTTTAAATACATGTAGGAGAATCAATAAGATACAACAGGCCTAAAAAAATTAGTTGATAGCTGAAATCTCTTTTTACTGTGCAGTTTCACTTCATGTTATTCCTGTCGGATCAATGCAGATATAATTTCCCCCATGATGTTTCGGACTCAGACTGTCTTAAAGGATATTAATGAGTACCGACTCCTCTCTCCTTCACAAGATTTGACACCTATTTTATACTCAAAGCTGCATCTACCATTTACAACATAAAGACAACGACAAAAAAAAAATCAATAAATGAATAAATCAGGTTCAATAAGACCTGAATTTGTTGTCCACAGTGAATATTGTGTTCATGCACGATGCGATATTTAAATCAGTTCCACACAGTTTTTCATAGGAGGCCTTCCCAACACTGTTGGCAAAAAATGCTCCTTGTGGTATTTTTTTGTGTGCTTGTGGCAAAAAAAAAAAAAAAAAAAAAGAAAAAAGAAATACTGGCACCCCATTCCATCTGAGCGCTAGGAAGTGCCCTGACTTTGCACTGGGAGCTGAGACGTTCATGCTTATTCAAATTCCTTTGAAGTAAGACATTTGTTTCCTCTCTCTGAGCGACAGGGAAAATCTATAATGGCTGACCGCTGTGATTTATTAGGCACTGCGACTGCTCGATGGAATGTTGTCGAAATACATCCATACAGGTACGTCTGAGAAACACACTGCTATGACAGCACTTACACTCAAGGATGTGTAAGATGACAGTGCCACACTGCATGCTGCTGTATATACCTTCTTATCACGGTAAGCTTAATACCATGTAATTCTTATTATCACAGGATAATAACATCAGACTCATCTGATCTGTGCAGCTCAGCGGCCTCCCATATTCAGGGTTGTTTTAGGCTTGGTTTTCTGCAGGTTCTTTCAGTTCCTCCTGCAGTCCAAAGACCTACTGTGGGGTATTTGGTATTTGTGCCGGTATCCTGTCCAGGGTAAAATCCTGCATTGCTGCCCGGGGCAGACTCTAGACCCACCTTGCTCAAGATAGATGGATGGAAGATGGATGGATGATTCCAGTTCACTTCTGTTATCGTTCGAATGCACAGGGTAGGATTTCTCTTGGATGTGGCAATAAATAATCACAGTCATTTCAACACCATCTAAGTGCAGTTGAGTTTTCAGTATTTGTCCTCACTTTTGCTAGCTTACCAGTTAAATGACTACTAAGTCCAAGTGGATTAGATAATAATGTACATTCTCTGCTGTGGTTTGAGTCAAAGCAGTGGCATTGTGAGACGCCTCCTGAAATGAGGTAATGTTCTTTGGATGAATAAGGAGAAGAAAATGCATTAACCTCTTTTAATATTGACTGATAAGGGACAGTGCAAATTATGGGCTCATTTTGGTCTCCTTCCAGGCGTATTACCTGCTGAGTGGCAATTTAAAAGAGGGACCTTCTAATTACAGAACCTTAAAAGACTAATTTAACCTTTAAAGAAGTTGCTGTACTTTGTGCTTCCTTAGCAACCTTGTCCTTGCCAAAGGTATGCAATCAGCAGTGAAGGAGTTGATCTTTCGCAAAGGCCTGGACTTATCACTAAATTATTTTATTAATTTTTTTTTTGTTATTATTGGAGACAATAAGAAGAAAGAACAGTGGAAACAGACATGGGGTGTGTGGAAAATTAGTACCATACCTAAGACCCTATTAAAAGCTTGTCCCATACCAATCCTCTTCCGTATATGTCGTCTCCTGATGGTGATAGGACAAAAGAGCCTTCAAAACATAAAAAAAAAAAGATTTTGAAGCCTCATTTAGCACCAGCATTGATTGGTTAGTTCAGGATACTCCCACCCACCAAGGGTTTTTAACCCCCATTTGTCTCATACTACCTTCTCATACCAAGGCCATTTCTGGCCCTTGAGGTAGTGGCAACATTTGTGTAAATTATGCCTGTTGTTATCTTTTATATATGCCAGGCACACTCACAGTGAATACACCCTGAAATCACTATTTGCCAGTGTCTAGAGTGAGTATTTAAATTTGTAGACTTAGTCATTTTTATTCCTCAAAAATCCTAGTTTAATCAAGATACTTGGAAAATTAATTAAATATTTTTTTTTTCCCCCTCAGAGAACAAACTGTGGCAAATGGAGGCACTTATTTCAGCAGCATAAGAGCATTTAGATGAGTTTTCATCAAACTGCTGAAATGCTTTGTTTTCTTCTGTGATGCTTCATTTCTGTTGTGATTTTGATTCAAAATGATAATACTGCTTATTACTGAATCATAAAGAATTATTTCATAGCATGCAGGCACGAATGCCCATGATTGTCAGTGTGCTGTATGTTCATTGTTAATTCAAATTCATTTATTTAATATGTGAAGTTGTTTGTCTGCCGTGAGGCTCCCAATTTAAGTGTAGTCTTTCACTGAGGCTAGACACTGCTGTGAGCGAGGAAAAATCAACTGGGATTTGCTCACGGGTTGCTTGCATCACATCGGCACAAAGTCACAGTAGTGCGAGAGCCGAGCCACACTATCTACAGCTAAACTCAGCTTGTTGAATGGAGGAAAAAAAGACTTTGTTTCTGAATGCAGTCAACCATCACATACTGCTGAAACCATAGACAGAATAAATGTCGCTGCATTTAATCCAGTGAATCATTCTTGACTTTAAATGCTCATTTGAAACATTTAAGAGACTCCAGTGGTGAGTTTGGCTTCTGCTCAAACTCAGGGTTGAGTATAAATCATCTGCAGCTGGAAAAGAAGAACGATAAGCTCTGAAGTGAAAGAATGTCTTGCTTAAGTGAAAAAAAGGTTTCACAGTACTACTGCGGGAAATTAACCTGAAACCATCAATATCATAGTTACATCTAACTGAAACATGTAAACGTGCCGTTCTGCGTGTCGGTGTTAACACATGGAACATGGTTTCCAGCAAGCCGTGTAATTAACATATCAAGGAGCACACTGTTGCAATGGCTATAACGTAAAAAATCTACGCATTCTTTGGAAAGGCATGCAATCTTTATAATAACATATAATGGCAAAATTTTTAGCAATTTGCCTGCCACACTTAAAATTCAATGGTTTCTGCAAAACTGATGTCCATTAAAGAACAATTCCATTTAATTTTAAACAGAGTTGACCATTATCAATGAACTACTTTGGAAAAGAACACAGTACAGTACCTCTCTAGTGTTGTCATAGGTCTATCATGTTCTAAGAAACATATTGAACTACAAATTAAATTCCCAATGATAACTTAACTTACAGAATCTTTAAGAATGGAACTTTAAAAAAGCTTTGTCAGCATATATCTTAGTCTTTAAAATTCCCCAACTGTACAAATGTTAATGTCTCCCACATTTCAGGTTCTTTTAAAAATGTTCAGTCTTTCGAAATGATCCCATTTAGCATTTTCTCTCCCTGGCCAATCCCTGCTGGTTATATTTACATAGCGAGCATCAGCATTCCATTATCTGAATACTGACTTGTCTTGAGTAGTGAAGGAGGAAAATCAGTCAGTCATCCTGCACAATAAAATAATCCAATTGTTTTGCTTGAGTCAGTGCCACGGCTGTAAAATCACTTTCTTACAGATCTCTTCAGTTTTCCTAACCAGCACTCAGGCCTTTGGCATGAGAGAACTTGCTGTAGGAGTGGAGTGACTATGTTGTATTACTGCTTTAAAAAGATTACCCCTCTGATGGCAAGTCTCTCAGGACCCGCCCCTTAAAGTGATCTCATCAGCCAGATGTCACAGTTCACCGAGGCTTGTGTAGTGTCAACACCTCTTGTCCTTCACAGCTGAATCCAGAACCAAAAGAAAGTCTCATACAAAAAAGAGAGAGAAGAGAGAAGCTTGGAAAGAACTGGCTGAATTGTTAGAACCCTTTGTACTCTTTTCAGGAATAATCTGTTGTGGGTTTAGATGTTTTAGATGAAGCATCGATGCTACATCATCTGAACTGAAATGAAAACTCACATGATTTTTTTCATAATATTTTACATGATACAATACATGCATTTATTTAAACTCTGATTTCACATGAGATCACACAGGGCTGCAAATGTCTTGAAACCAATGAATACTACATATATACCATATATTATTATGGGATTTCTTAAATTTTTTTATAGAACTCCTCAGTTACAATAATAGCACTAAAATGTTTAAGCATGAGGGAAATTTTTTGGCTATTAAAATTGTTCAGCTAATTCCAGGTTAATGGAATTCATACTCCTTCTAGATAATACTGGGTAAGGCACTGAATATTGTCTTGGCAATGGAGAAATATGCTACCAGAACACAGTGCCACGTTATGTCATTGCACACACAAACAGGTGAGCAGGGTGACTAAGCTTCTCTCTGATGTAACAGGGTTCATGTCACTGAGGCAGAGCAGGAATGCCATAGATGAGAAGCAATCTGTTTATATTTCACAGCTGTGCTATCATTTCATTCAAATCATCAAATTGTGAATATTTCCTGGTCTCTATCTGAGGCAACATATTTGAAGTATTTCCTGTAATTGGAATGAAGCACTATCATATATTAGTGACTCATAAACCCAAGCTATGACTAAAATTTCTCACATTTACATTGAATCAAATGGCAAAAAAGTGGATCCAATGCCAAACTCCATGTGTGACTAATGTTACCTTTGGTTAGATGAACCTTTTACACACATCTACAAATGGCTGTACATAATGGAAGAGGGGTTTTTTGGACAGGGATCCCTGTAGAAACTGGCAATGATGTACAGGTTAAGGACAGAAAGGGAAAGAGAGTGTGCCTGGTGGCTCAGTGGCTAGCACTGTCACCTCTCACCTCCAAGGTTGGGTATTTGAATCGTACCTCCGCTCCCCGGATCGTAAGGGTTTCCTCCCATAGGCAGAAGACATGCAGTTAGCCAATTTGGTGAACTTTTATATGTGTGTGCGTTCCCTGCGATAGAATGGCATCCCACCCAGGCTGTGCTCAAGCCTTGTGACCTATGCTGCCTTCAGGTGCCCCCACCAGAATAAGTTGTTCGGTGAGGAGGGAGGCAGACAAAAGGACACCCAAGTAATTACAGGACTTATTCTTCCATGCCACAGAATAATCAATGACTCACTAGACAGACATATCGTGAGAAAAATAGCTTGTGGGTAAATAGACACAAAGCTGTTTTTGATGTTTGGAGGACAAATTAGATGTGCAACACAGATGAGAAACTAAAAATTGCATTCCTAGCACAGATTTCCCATTTTATGCCTTCAAATTGAAGTAGGCCTAATGATTTACCTGATGCCCGATTTTCTCGAAATACTTTAGAGATGGGATAAACGGACTTAACATCTCCTTAACCTCTTGAATTAGAAAACCCTGTCTACATGATAAATTTTGTTTCATAGGCTTTAAATACACAGGAAAATCACTGCAAGAAAAGCAGAGTGCCACAGCCATTGCAACCCTCTAACATTAAGAACACTCAACATTCAATGAACCTAATTCCTGCAGAGGCACGTTTTCTAGCATAGTTAAGGTCTACTAGCTTAGACTTAAAAGTACCTTTTTAAAAGATGACCCATTAATATAAATGCGATACACCAACATGGTCTGCATTCATGAACCAGAAAAAAGAATGTGAAGAATATTTGACATACTGTACCATTACTGTGCTAAACAGGGCAGCAATGTGAGCAACATTAAAACCATCACTCTTACGTGTTTCAAAGACGAACACAAACTCATATTTTGTTTCAAACTAATTTACAACAGCAATGGCTTCCGTAAACCCTAAATTTCAGCAAATGGCTATAAACTGTCACAGGCAACTTCAGAGCTAAATAATTGCCTGCATATTTTGTGTGTGTGTGTGTGGGGGGGGTATTTATATTTGAGATGAGATTAATAGGCTTGTGATGGGTGGAAGTATCCCAAGCTACCAATTAATAATTATGATAACATGAAAAATAAAGATTTAGCTAAGTCTGACATAAATTACCAGCTGTATTTGCTATGGAAAGTCTCATAATAGAGATCACTGAAGCCAAATAATTTTCACTATAACCAGATCTAAAAAAAAAAAAAAAAAATAGGATTGATATACTAAATGCAACTCTTCCAATGGTGAAAATGAAAATTACATTTCAAGCTGTAAATCACATGCACAGGGTAGTACAAGGGATAAATATGGCAAATATACTGCAGACCATATTGTATATAAAATCCACACCTACGTGGCTGAGCACAACTAACAAATATCAATTAATATTGCAGTACAGAAATGTGATATTTCACTAGGTCATATTCACAAGGTAGTATCAATACTGTAGATATGCAAATGCCACACAAACACACATGGCTGTATCAAAGTTATAGTGCTGGGTCAAGAAATGATTTTTCCGACTGATAAATCTATATATAGCATAAGCAACACCATTTTAAACGAGGCTTACAAAAAAAACTGAACGCTTGCACAAGATATTGGACTGAAGTTTTTTTTTTTTTTTTTTACATTTATCCTACTTAACGCTATACAAAGAATCTCACTTAAATATTCCATTGAAGATGAAAAACATATCAAACTGCAAATCCCTACAACTACATGACGGAGAACTTATTACAAACGCGTTAGGGAACAATTAAAGTTCATAAGTACGGTAGAGAAATTTAATCACAATTAGGAAACAGTCATACCTTACACCTTAAGGGGAACTGTTCCGACTAAAGTAGTAAAAATTGCAAATACTAGGGTTGACGTGTCTGTGTTGAAGGGGGACAACTTAACGTGTTAGAACAAAATAGTCTCAGACTACAATTTACTTTAGATGGAATCTACAATGGCATCCTTTATTTGTTTTAGATACAGGAGTACATAGAACCTCTTATGTACAAGGACAATTAATGCCACATAGAAATGTGTATATGATGTAGCACATTCTGAGATTGGCATAATTGTCGACAATCCAAGCATCAACAGTGTCAGGCAATTTCTTAAACCAGTAAATCATAAGGGGGGCAGACCAAAACAAGTTTTATACTAAATCAAGATAATATTCAGGAATTTAAACATTGTGAAGCCAACTGTAGTCCTTCAGTATGCACTTGGCAAAGGTAAGACAAATTGCTTTAATTTCATCCTTTCCTATGACTTGTTTCAGAATTACAGATTTAGATATGGCAATACTCAAACATCAGATGTGACCCAGCCAAATAAATAACTGACAAATGTTTATTATAACCAATCAGGGTCACTTCCATCACAAAAGTTTTGCCTGAAAAACAGACAGTTAAAGGTGCCGAGGTCACAACAGACAGACCAGAGCATGAGAACCATTGCGCATCTAACCCACAATAACAGTGTCATCATCTGCAAACTCATAACTGGGAACCTCTAGGTTAAGGGGTGCAGGACCTTTCCGGATTCTACCTGATGCATCATAATGGGAGCCATGACAAGGACAATAATAACCCCCATATTCTCCAGCATTTGCAATAGGCACACAGCCGAGGTGAGTGCACACACCGATCACAATGACCCACTTGGGATTGACGACCCTATCCTTGTCATGCTGTGGGTCCCGCAATTCAGAAAGGTTGACTGCAGACTCCGTTTCGATCTCTTTAGCGGTCCTGTGACGGACGAAGAGCGGCTTCCCCCTCCACTTAAAGGTCATGTTCTTGCCCTCGGGGATGTCATTTAGTTTGATCTCGATTTTTGACAAGGCCAGGACATCTGCAGACGCACTCATGGATGAAACAAATTGGGTGACCACAGTCTTGGCGGCATAGACACCCACCACAGCTGTCGCACCGGTCATCAGGTACGAGAAGGTTTTTCTTGACTCATAACTTTCCTGGGAGGACTTTCTGGGGTCCTGGACATCCAGCCTCCGATAATCAGAGAAATCTGGAATCTTGATGTCTGTGTGCGCAAAACGCACTCCACTTGGAGCTACAGACAAGAAAATGAAACACAATGGTTAAACGAAGCTTGTGTCAAAACCACCTTTGAATTGTGCTTTTTACCTTACCAACACTCTGTCATTGGGGGGAAAAGTGTCAATCAATGATTCAGGCTATGCTTTACAAACAGTCATGACGCAAATGTTTTTAGTTACGAAATACATGTGTGCTTCAGAAGTTTAAAATGACACAAGACGTGTTTCATAATATCTGATCTACAAGGTGAGGGCATTTAGCTGCAGGAAGTTAGCCGGCTAGCTGCCTGCCAATTTACTCAAGGTTCCATTCTCAAATATTAAAACAGCTTTCCAAATCTTAAGCTTGCAATCATCAAGATGCTGCATGTTGTTTTTACAGCCATCATTTAATACGTCGAGCATGCGAATGAAGACAGGGGTTAACCAGCAATACGGCTTCGAGGTTACCATTCACACAACTCCTACGTATTTGACATGGGGAGAAAAACGTGAAGCGTCCTTGACGTGCACACAAGCAAATATAAACTCTTAATTAAAAGGTCATATCGATAAACTCACCGTTGATGCCCAATGAAACCTTCGGGCTCGACCTCGCGCTCTGGCCTGCTAAGGACTCGCGACACAACAAAGGTTTCTTCACGTCCAAGAGGACATTGTGACCTTTGACGACAAATGCTGGAATAAGGGCTTTAAGCGGCCCCGCTACCGCATAATTAGTAGCCTGTAAGTACGGGGCGAGAGCCCCAGAACGAGCAGCAGCGGACATCATCTTCTCGGTTACAATGGCAGCCGCACGGTCAAACCGACCTTCTCGGATGTGGAAGCGGAAGGACGCGCTGTGCGTGTGACGCAATCGCGTCGACGGCGAGACGTAAAGGACAATTCTCGGTGACGTACGGCTTTATCGCAGTTGAACAACTAAGCCCAAACTCGCAGATATATATAGTTTTAGCAACTGCTAAAGTCTTCGCCCATAGGATCCCATAGTGATTGCGGCGGTTTTTTTTTTGTGTAGCATTACGGTTCTAAAGAAAATCAACGGTGATCCGACGTAAGAAAAACTTGAATTATTTCTTTCATAACGGATATTTCCATTGGAGACCCGCTTAGTGTTCAGTTGCGATCCTAAGTAAGAAAAACTAAGGGCCCAAAGAATGGGGGGTCGACAACGAATACTGCACCCAGATATGTATTAATTTTAAAAATCTTAGTTGACTGGCAAACGTATTACTCCAAGCAGTGATAAGACAAGTGAATACTTGTCAACAGTCACGACTTCAAAGCGGTACGCCGGAGTTTTACGAAGAAGCCGCATGTCACGTGTCCTCTGGCCATAAGCCAATCAGATTGGAGAGGCGCGTTTCAGATTCACCAGGTGCGGGAAAGCAGGTGCGGAATATAAATAACGCTTCTCAGTGCGATCTGTCTACGCTGTGACTAGAAAGGAAAGTATCCATACGTGGAAAGACTACGTGTTCTTTATGAATGCTTCTGAAAAAAAGACATTTCGTACGACATTTAGTAACACGTGTCGGATGTGTGCACTTTCATGTTGGGACTAAACCAGACTAATGGAACAGCCTCGACAACAGTCATCCTACCAGATAGCTGGCCTCTGTCTATGGGAATTTTTGGAAATTACTTTATCTGACTGGGTTAATAAAAAACATAAGAATATGCTGGCATATTTTACAAAGAATTTGATTAGGATTACATTCTTGAAAAACATTGTCAATTTTTCCGTTGTCACCTTTTAAATTCTTTTGCTTTTCAAAATGAAACTGCAGTCATTTTCTCATTTAAGCATAACTAAATAATCACTTAATCCCTGTTATTACTATTTGGGGGGGGGCTTAAAAGGAAAGGTAGGGTTAGGGTAAAGTATCTTCATGCAGAAACAGCAGGTTGGCAGACATCACACATCTGCGTCTTGCTCTGCAAAACTCCAGGCACAGCAGCTGTATTTTAACAGCGGCGAGAGGAATCGCTGATTTGAGTGAGACATATATGCAGTCTTGTGCACCTGTTGTTAAACTCTCATCAGGTGAAAAGTGTTTTTTTGCTTGTATGATTTTATTGAACATCTCAAATGAATAACAAGAGCCTTCAGCCAACTGAGAAAAGGCTTGAGTTTATGTATTTGCTCCTCAACCATGTGATACCCATAATTTATTGCAGAAACTATGTGTCATAAGTACCTATAAACATAACCCTTTCAGTAATGCCAGAACATTTGTATTGTAATTATGGAACAGTGAAAATGCCACAAGACCAGCTCTACTCACACTGTTAAAATTGTTTTCACTTCTTCTGGAACTCATTTTCTTATACAGATATTTTCTTTATGATAATTCTCATGTAACTCTTCAAAAAGAGTCAAGCCTCTCATAAAATACACTTAACGACAATGAAATGACCAAACTTCACATTACACAAAGTGCTGTGCAGAGCGCTGTAATTGTTTTTTTTTTTTTCTTTCTTTTTCTTTTTACTATTGTGTAAATGTAATGAATATGGGCTTGACCCAAGTGCAGAGCCAGGTTCTTTATTCGTAGTCAAAGGACGGGCAGGGTCAAAACCAGAATTGACGAGAATTTCCTAAAGCCAAAGGGGTATCCAAAGTCATAGTCAAGGTCACAGACAACAAATGTCGAAAATTCAGAAATAGGCAGTCAGCATGGCAAACAAATCCAAGATGAGAGGCAAAGGGGCAAAAACCAAGATAAGAACTATCAGCAATCATACACCGGTAGACAATAGCAGGAAGAAACACTCTGTAATGGCAGAACCACACAGTAGTTCACAGTAAGGCAAGGGGCCTTCAGGCTATTTAAGGGTTGCTCAATGTTACACTGCTGATGTTAATATTCCAGCGAATCTATTATTTCATAATAATGAATATGTGTCTGTAAGATATATTACAAATTAGTATACTGCATATTTTTGTCTTAAGCAATGTGCAGTAGGTTTACTTTTTAAAGGAATCACAGAAGTTATCATTTAAATTTTATTTTTTTATTTCAGACAGTTTCAAACCAACACAAATACCAACCTCCAGCCAATAAAAATCAAAAGAAAAATGTCAGAAAACGAGTAGGAAATAAATCCGGAGCCTGTTCCAGAAATCAGTCTTAACAAACGCTATAGTCAAACCTGAATTCTGATTGGAGAAATTCAACAACATTTGAGGAATCAACAAATCCTGATTCATCCACACAGGGTTACCTTAACAGCGTCCAACTTAACTGTACGTGACATGGGCGAGTCCTGATTATTAGCTCACTATTCAGATATCTTAAATCAGACAAATGAATAAATGGGGTTTCTGAGACAGAATTCCAAGTACGCAGGACCATGAGCAGAGAGCAAATTAGGGCCAATCTGGCATGAATATACCGTATGCATAGAATGTGAGGGTGTGACAAAAAAATCAAGTCTTAAGTATGAATTATGTGGTTTGGAATAAAATGTGTAATCTCTGGTTGTTGCATTTAATTTTCAGTCAGCAGGTAGCCACACACACACTTTTCATAATACAGTGTATACTTTTAATTTGAAAGTGGACCTTGAGTGGATGTATCTACTTTACTGTCCTACTGTCATGTTATGTCACAACTCTGATAATTCACGGTGTGGTCATTTTGTGGGTCAAACAGTATGATTAATATCATGTAAGCAACAATATACAACAGCTGTTGAAAAACTGTCTTTTCTAATAATAGTTCATACCTGTGTTGTTAGTGGGTGCAGAAATCGGACAGACAATGTTCAAGGAAAGTTTTTCATCATGTCTCTCTCCAACGCACCAAAGATGAGAAAACAGCAGACAATAACAAATGCTGTGGATTGTATGTACTTACAGGAAGGATTTTGATTCGCTCAAAGTATCACAAACCACATCGGACCACATTGTAACAGGTCAGTGTTTATGTTTTATTGAGTGATTGTTATATTTCATACAAATTATAATGCTTACTGACTGTATGTGCACACGTATTATTAAAACAAAGAAATAAGCAGCATCGTTTCCACCTTAGCAGTTTAACGTTCCGAGCATTATGTTCTTAACGTTCCCTGTTTGCTGTGTTAAAGCCTTTCAAAAAAATCTTTGGCCGACTCTGGGTTATCAAAAAGTTGAATCTTTCATTTCTGCAGACACCGGAGTTCAGCTCTGTATGCAAATCCGTGCTACACGTTTCTTTTAGATATAACTTTCTCCCCCCGCTGCTTCAAATTCCCGGCTGATTAATCTGGATAGAAGCACAGATGAGATCCCCATGTGTTACACTGCGTTTCTTCAAAGCTGCACACAGAATTTCCTCTTTATCAGAGAGCCGGAGAAATCTCACAAGTCTGCTCCTCGGCTACTAACAGGGTCTGGCGCTGGACCAGGGATCTGTGAGTGCAGCGGGCATCAGACTAGTAGCATCTTTTGACGTTACAGAGCTAATGATATTCTGTCCTCCACTCTTTCTGACAAGCCTGTGATTTTTTAAACCCTAAATCTATAACTGTATATGATGCAAGGCATCGACTTGTGCGCTGCAAGGGTGGGAAAAGTCACCCTACTGTGCTTAATGATCTCTCTGAGATTGGGCAACTGGCAACCAAACAGTGTAATTTTTAAAGGACAGTGAAACCTTGTGGACTTGAGGTGTTCATAGGAGAAATGGACTGGCATCCATTTTTGCAGTCAACTTTTCGCAAAGCAATGTTTGTGAATGAAGGTTCCCAAAAGGATTAAAGTACAAGTGTATCTTGCAAAGCAAATCCCAAAAAACGGTGTCCATTCTGAGCTATGCTGGCTTTGAGAGATGGTGTTTTTAACTAAACTGACCCAGCTTTTTGTTTTCGGTTCTCTCAGCCATTAGATGCACCCAGGCCACAAAAGGTCAACCCAGCCTCACATAACCCTTCCGGTGAGCTGATGCTTGTTTTCTGTACACTCGTGTAACCACAGGTACTTATACTGAAGCAGCTGTATCTTTAGTGCTCCCCCCTCTCACTGTTCCAAACAGAACTCCACCAAGGAGCGTCCCAAGCCCGTCTGAAAAAGGAGGAGGGTAGTTACCCTTGCGAGGTGACTAGACCTGGGAAACCAGGGAAAAGAGGCTAGAAACCACATGGAAAATCGATCAAATTCTTTTGCTTGTGCTACCACATCCAGGGCAGCCAAACACACCAGTATCTGGGACCCGGGGTGCTGATGAGAAGTGGACTACTGGTTGAAGCAACAAACCTGTTCAACCAAATTTGGAAATCTGTATTCCAGCATGGAATGTGAGAAATGGTCACCACGTTGGTCAAAAAGAAATCATTGCTGAGGACCATGCAAAATCGTGATTGCGGCACTATCTGAATTACGTCTCACGTGATCGGGATTGCTCACCATCCAACCACCGATGTCCAACCAGACGAAGACACTGTTTTACTCCAGCGGCAAGAAATGAGAAGCTGCTGTGGGCTTTGTGGTGGACAAGTGGGCGGCTAAAAGTGTAATTGTCTTCCTGCCAATCTCCTGGCATCTGGCAGTGATCAGCATCAGTGGCACAATTAAAACCTACCTTAAATTCTCTCCATTTATGCACCAACAGAGACTAGCATGGACACTGCCTAGGACGACTTCTACAACAGCTACAACACGTGCTGGAGTGGATCCCTCGGACAGAAATCATCATCCTGGCTAGAGATTTCAACACCCACATTGGTGCGAACAGATCAGGATGGGAGCAAACGATGAGCAAATTCAACAATGGAGAAATTAACGACAGCGGACTGCACCTTCTGTCTTTCACTTTGGCTAACATCCTGATCGTTGGAAACAGCTTTTCCCGACACCTCCTGAAACACCAGCTTACATGGCAAAATCCATCTGGCAAAGATTCAGTCGTCCTGGGCTATGTCTTGATCAGCTCTCGTTTCTGATCATCACTCAAGGATGTGAGGGCAATGAGAGAATCAAACTGCGGGTCAGACCAAATCCTCATCCACACCAAGTTCCAGGTATGACTTCAACAGGCAAAGCCAAAGACAGTACCACCAGCCAAGTGGAACTGAACGTGACTGAGAGCACCAGCAACCAAGTAGGAGTTACACTTTGCTCTCTCACCCTTTCTGATAACGTCAACTTAGAAGAAAAGCAGCTATCAGCATAGATTCTAGAAGGTGCCACCCCGTTATGCCCGTCGATCCATTGGGATATGCAAGAATAGTTCTCAGACGAGTGCCTCGATCTGGTGCTCGAACGAAAGAAAGCAGAACACGTCAACTTCAAGAGATACCAACAATTGAATTAAAAAATTTCACAAGGAATGAAGGCCAAATGAGAAGCTTTTTGTAACAATATTGCAGCTGATCTTAAAGACACAGTACCCCCACACGAATATTGCTTTCTATACCAGACCCTCAGAAGACTGGGCAGATGGAGCAAGTTGACAAATGACATCAAAAAAATGGACAGGACTTTTGTGAAGTCACCCTGTGAACGCTGACAGAGGTGGAAGCAATTCTTCCAAGAGCTGCTCAACCATGACCCCCCCGTGAGGACCATCTGCAGAGACAGCAATCATTTCTGCACCCGAGCTCCCATTCCCTGATGGAGAACCAATGATTGCCGAAGTGATCTCCACTATAAGGTCATTAAAAAATGGAAACATGCCCGGTGTGGACCAAGTCACGATGATCAACTCCTTAAGTTCCTGAAACTGATTTGGAGCACCAAATGCATCTCAGCAGAGTGGAAGAGGGCCATCATTATACCGATTCTGAAGAAAGGCGATAACTACCGTGGCATCAGCATTGTCTCCTTTGTCAGCAAGGTCTTCACTAAGGTTATTCAACCCAGGCTCCAGAAACATTGCGAGTAGACCAGCTGGGAAGAACAAGCTGGTTTTACACCAAATTGGGGATGCTGCGACCAAATCTTTTCCATTCAACAACTGATGGAATAAAGGATTAGATGTGGCAAGAGAACCATCATCATCTTCATCACCATGGGTGCCAACCCATTGCAGGGCACAGGTACACACACACAGTCACACACTCACACATGTGTTTGTGTTTCAAACCTTGTGGGTACCTTTTAACTATGACAACCCTAACCCTTACCCAGCCCTAACCTTAACCATGAGTAACTAAACAAAATGCAAAACTTTTAGCTCGTTTGGTTTTTTGATTGCATTCACAGATTTTTTTTAAATTGCGTTTTCCCTTGTGGGGAAACGGTGTAAAAATGTCAGGATTTTGTCCCCACGATGTATTATAAAAATGGTACACACACACACACACCTGCTCTCTGGCCCCTAGCTACTCCATGACAACTGAGAGAGAATGCAGGCGCACGAAGATGATGAGATGGGCCTTCACCACCTGGATGCTGCCTCCCCAATGGTCAGGTGTCACTGCAGTGTGACCAGAAGTTTGTGACAAGCTTAGGGACTGACATCAAGCAGATGTGGGGTACCGCAACTGGCTCTACTGCAGACAGACCCGAGAAGTCACACTAGGGTGCTCACCAGTTCCTCACTAAGTTCACCCCGGTGGATGACATCAAAGTCTACCTCAGCATTTTTGAGAGTTTCACAGACTCTCCTGAGGATGAGCCTGTCGCTTTCAGAGTGCAGAGACCCGGAGAAAGGCATGCAGCTAACACGCCACCGCTGGGAGAGACACCATGCTGGATGCCCCTGTCTCCTTGGTGTTGACTTCATTTTCTGTTTTTCATTTCTCCCTTGTTTTGTAGGGATTGCACTCTGGTGGCTGCTGGACCCATTTTGGTTAAAGTTTGTTAAAATTAATAAACACATGCCACCCAGACAGGGGGCTGCTAATGCAATAGACTGCCACCTTTTGGTTGTTTTCCTCCCCGTCCCACAACAGTATGTATTTAAGAAGAGGTTATTTGGTGTAAGTCTACTGTTCATCTTCATCATAAAATACTAGTAGTTGTACTTTATGGAGAATGCACATCATTTACACAAGGCACACGGAAACTGAAAATGTCACACCAGTAGAGGCATTATGTAATGTGATATAAGCCTTCCATTTACATAAATATATTTTTTAAATAATTATAAAGTATTTGGACCATTCAGTACATTTTCTCTGATCTTTTCAAGATGACTAATGCTTGGGGCTCAATTGTGTAAGGGCTTGTTATTATCCTGCCACAATGATAGGAGAGGATATGAAAGGAATCAGATTACAGCTGTCTAGATTGATTTCTGGTTATTTTCTGTATTTGAGCTTGTCAATGTAATTCCATTATCTTGTACATCTGCAATCTCTGAGGAGTGACCTTTTCAAATGAGATTTTATGAAATGGTTTTTACTGCATGAAATGGCTACAGTAAAAAGCCACCAATAGGGAACGAATACCTTTAAAAAAGTAGTCAGACAAGAGTACGCAAGTTCAGTCTTCCTTCTCTGGTGGAAAGAGACTTGAAATGGAGGAATTAAATGATTTCAGTAGAATAATGACTTTTTTGACGTGTTATTGTCATAGTCGACAACAACTAAGGTCACCAATCAACATACTCATGCTTGCCCCTACCCTTGAGAGTTGCCCAAGAAATATTAATTAAAAAAAGTGATTTTGTTCCATACAAAGACTAATTCCAACAGGAGCCAATGGTATAAGATTTGGCTTTGGTGTTTTTATCTTGGTGTGTTAATTTTATCACCATGCAGTATAACGATACCTCAGCCAATGAAACTTAGCTGGACTTAACTGGACTGACTGTAAGTCCAGCTAGAGAGATTCAAAATTAGGGAACTTGTGCTTTTCTTTAATGCTATATATTATTCAGTATAAGTCTGTTGTTAGTAGGGGTGTAACGGTATTCAGTATATTATCAAACCGTTTGGTATGGCCCCCATGGTTCGATACGCGCACGTGAACTGCGGTATTATGATATGCCTGTCATTTTCCTATATGTATTGGTACGAATATAAGACAGTGTTTTTGCTCCAGCGTGACAATGGCGGGTGCTAGTAGGGAGACAGAGAGAAGCTAATCTGAAGAGGTCCCACCGTCTTTCAAATCCGCGGTGTGGGGACGTTTTGGATTTCAGTGTGTAGTACGATGACGAGGGATAAAAAGATAGTAAACAAACTCATTAGGGTAAAATCTCATTAGGGTACCTAATGAGGGTACTTAATTTTTCACTTGGTTATTTTTATATTTAATATTGCCTATACAATTATGTAGCCTGTGTAAATAAAATAGAGAAGGAAAATTAGGCTACTTCCAGGTTGTCAAAGCTTAGACAGAACAAATTAAGAAATAAAGTGTAAAATAGACAGTCAAAATGAAGTTCACTGTTTAATTAAAGAGTGATGTGTTCTTATTTCCTTCTTAAATATAAAGATACCGAAACCGTACCGTTACTGTGGTCTGAAAACCGTGACACATACCGAACCGTGGAAAAACTGTACCGTTACACCCCTAGTTGTTAGATGTATTACATAAAAGATGACTCAACTATATTTTATACTGGTTTTACATTAAAAACGACATACCTTCACTCCACAGCTTTCACCCAGCACTATTAAATATTGTGTATATTTAATGTAAATTTTTAACAAATATCCTTTTCTGTTAATTGTAACTTTTGCTGGAGACCTTTTAGTGATATGTGTCTATTTAATTCTCCTTTCATTGCCATACCATTCATTTCTGACTTTTTCCCCTATTCCTGATGAAAGTAAGCAGGTGCAATCCTGACTTTATCAGTTACAGTAACATTTGAGGGCAGAGATAAGCTGATCCAGTGTCATAGCAGCATTACCTGTGCATTTTGAAGTGTGGGCTGTGATTTCAGGTGAAGGTGTTATCTGCACCAACAGCTGGAAGCTTGAGACATCATTAACTTTATTGGTCAGACCTTCCCCATTCCCATAATTTAACAACATGACATTTTATAACAGCCTTGGGATTTAATACTCTTTTTTCAGTATCGAAAAGTAATTTTCTAAGGCAAACATTTACAAATCATTATTCTTAAAAGAGGCTAATGTAAAAAAAAAAAAAAAGACACAATATACTCCAAAAATGACACAAATTAGTTTTATTGCTGAAATACGGTATGCATTACCAACACACAGTTTACAATGGCTTCTAACATGGCTAAAAGCAGTTTTCAGTAATTACTGACAACTTGTCCTACATTATTGTGGGAGTTGCTTTTCTTAAGAGAGTTGATGTTGCACATTGTCAGTTGCACATCATTTAATATTTTGTCATTTAGTCAATTAATACTTTTTAAACACCTACTAAATGAGTAGACATGTAATGGCTGCATATTCAGTTTCAAGTTAAAAACCGCATGACTAATTCAAGAGCTGGTAAAGGAACCGTTTAAAAAAAAAACTGAAGATATTTCTTTTTAAAGGGGAAAAAAACATAGATCATTCACATGCTGCATTTACAAATCAATAAACAAGCATAAAATTGTGTTGCAGCTTTCATTTTATGATGATGAGTTAACAGGAACTAAGCGCAGAGTGAGACATCTTTAATGACACAATCCAGACTGGCTGAGAAAGCAGGCCGGCAAAAGAGGGTTTGAAATCAAAGCCAAAACCTAAACCAGAAAACAGAAATCGGGCTTAATAAGTCCTATAGCGAAATCTGAATTTTGATGATATATACAGTATATATATAAAACCAAAATTATACACATATAATATACATACTATATATTATAATTTTAATTCTAATGTTAGATATTTAAGTCTATTTGAGTATATATTTAACATTTAATATAAATAGTGTGCTTTTGTTAATAATGTATTATTAATATTACTTACTTTGCAATATTGTTACAATGTTTCTAATAAATATTATTTCAGATCAGTATATCTCTCGGTTGTTTTACTTAAATTATTGTTGTCACCAGACACAATCGTACAGGGCCAAGAAATGAAGGAGGTGTGGATGGAGGTGCGAGTGCCAAAAGGCTTTTAATAATAAACTAAAATATCCACTGAGCTCTACTCTGAATACAAGGGGTAATGAAGGCAATGAACTCGGGCAAACAAGGCAGGGAAGATGGAGACTAGTGCTCTTACTGAAAAGACGGGAACAGACTGATTGGGAACCAGAACGCAGAACAAGATCAATACTGGCGGTGGCGTTAATAAACACACAGCAAAGACAAGTGGAGAGACATGGACTTAAATAGCAAGAAACACAGGTGGAGCACACGAGAGCAATCAGGGCACGGGCAATTGACAGGAAGGGGGAAATACAATGAGCAAGCATGAAACCCCGGTCAGTACTCTGGGGACCTGGAGCACCGGAGTGCTGGTGCAGACGTGACATCTTGCTGCTAATGTCATAAATATTAGATAAATTACCTTCAGGATGAATGCTGATTACTAGGCTATTCTCTGTAAAATCCTGTTGGAAAGGCCTGATAAAATATTGACAGTGTACATGAAAATGTATAGATATATCTTTTAGCATGTACTTAATACTCTGCTTCTTGGGAAAAAAATTTGCCTAATCATTTTTTCAACATGCAGCAATGGTTGTGTAGGGCTAAACAAAAGATACTTTTACTTTACATATGTTTAAACACAAAGGTGCACTGCAGAATACAAAATAATGTTAACATTTTAAAAAATAAACAAGTACACGCTGTATATAAAACATGAATGTTCTACCTTTGCATAAAACATTACCTTCTGTAAAATCTTAACTTCTAATCACAGAAACATTTTTGAGGCAACCTCAAATCTCACTAAGTCTGACTCACGCCATGTGAGCTTTTTCCGATAAATACACTGATTTATTTTCACGGTGAAATTTTACCAGAAGACTGCAGTGTGGTGAGGCACTAATATCATGTACTGGAGATGTTTGTTGTTTTCACACAGATTACACTGCTGTTGCAAATATTGATGATGATGATGAGTGGCAGGTGCTGCAGGGTTCATCAAGTGACAGGACACCCTTGGAGGACAGTATTACACGCTTGATTTCACACAGTCGTGCTGCCCCCCCCCCAGCACTAAGAGAAAGAGGATCTCAGCAGTCTACCGGCATGCAGGCCAATTTGTGTTCCTTGGACTAAAATGGTGCAGATGGTTTGAGTGGCAAGGATTGAACTTAGTACCCCTCCACAGGGCACACCATACCACCATACTTTGACTAGTGTACTACCCAGAAGGCACTTTGTCCCATTTCCCATTTTTTTTTATTCAGTGCTATTACACAGCTCAACACATACTTCCAGTATGATATGGCTACTGTTTTAACCAGCCAGCTGTTCTGTTACAGAGGTAATTGAAATAATTGTGTGGCTCATTAGAGTATTTTTTAAGTGCACTACAGCAAATCTGGATATTACTTTTTTTATTCAGATTGAATATTTATTTACTTGCCATAGGAGGATTGCATCATGTGTTGAAAATGTGTGTGTACTCAGGTCAGCTAGGGTTTTTATTTGCATGCGATTACTAAAGAGACCACTTTAAATAATCATTTACTTACTTATGTTCTCCCATAGAAACACTGTGCCTTTGACCAGTGAATGTAACCTCTAAGCAACATGCAAAGGATGGAATCATACATTATTAACAGTGCTTAATTTTTAGTTGTATTTGCATAATGTATAATTTTGTATTTTGCAATGCCAGATGTGAGAAAACAGTTGTTGTAAATGATTTCAGGGAAGAATTCCAGCTAACTTCAGCTGTTGTTCTTATGGAAGTCTTGTTATGAATTCAGCAGACGTTGTTTACTAGGTTTTCTAAGAGCTCAGTGATTAGAAGTCAAGACTTATCCAGTGGATAAAATAGAGGTGCCAGATGTCTATAAGCTGTTGACTGAGGTTGGAAAAAACAATGTGTGCTTTTGCTTTAAAATAGCTGCACAGATGGAGTACAGAGGGGCTTCTACACAATCCCAAAACCTTTCAAAATAGATTTTCCCTGACAACACATTGTGGGTCTGTGAGAAGGTAACCTCATTTGGTCCAGGATCAGGAAAAGTGCAACGCAGCCGATTGTTTGTGTAGAATGGTTTCAAATTGTCCTTTACATGCAGATGGCATTGACCATATTTCATTTGGACTGAATAACATTTACCAAACCAGTATGAAGAATTATATTTTTCATCTGGGTTTATTTTTCTATGCAAAACACAAAGGAATTTGACCAGACCCTCTGAGTTTCTGTGATTTCCAGTAATTTTAGGCCATGATGGTGATGTAAAAATGGAGTAAACAATCGTATGATATAAAATGATAATGTCATTTTATAAGCTCTTATGTTTTTGGAACTTTCGATACACAGTGTGATGGAAATGGTCTAAATAAGCCTTAGAAGTATTTTTTAATTAAAAGTTAAAAAAAGGTTTTAAATATATACTATATATTTATTTAATCTCATGACTGCCATTTTACATACAAATGTGACTTTATATCGAAATACTGAGTTACAAATACAGAGGCAACAAGTTGTAAGCAGTAAAACAGCAGGGACCTGGTCTGCTTAAGTTGTTTTTTTAACTTTGCAGAGTCAGGATACTTCCTGAATCTGTATACTATTACAATTACTGATGTTAGGTGGATGTGGTAACTTTAAGTTGGGTCACCAACATTACGCTCATTTCATGTAGTATTATCTGAATTTACTATTTAGCAAATGACATGATTGACTTCCACGTTATGCCAGGCACAAAGAACTCACCGAATACTCTTTTGCCAGCCAAACACGGTGCTAAAGCGAAGGGCGTGTTGTTCATTTAAAATTGCTTGAGGCAAGTCATATAGGTGGAATATTTCATGTCAGACCAGTAATGATCTTGGCCTCCATTGAATCACATTAAGCTATTCTACTAAAGTTTTATTACCATGAGAAGCTACAGTTTGTACTTTCAGACAGAGATCAGCATTTTCTGTTTGCTATGGGACCACGCAAACACCTCTTACCACCCACGCTTTCTTTCTGAAATGTCTTCTATCGCCATTTCAGAAAAAGCATGACCAAACTGATAAGCTTAGTGTCCAGGTTGCAATTAATTGATAATAATTTACCGCCATCACACCACTCACGTGAAGAAGAGCTATGATAAACTGGTCAACGTCATGCTTCTGCTGTTGCCCAAGTGTGAACTTTTCTTAAAGGAACAGGACCCAATTACAAGGTCATTCCAATGCTGCTCTGAAGATGCTGAGAGCGGTCTTCACAGGCCTAGAAGACAAAAACTGGTTAAGTAGCAGTGAGATTATTCTGTTTTGCATACTGGAGCCTCCCTTATGTGTGTAGTGAATATGAAGTGTGGAAAGAGCGTTCTGTGAATTACAGAAAGCAGCTAATAGTAAGTTTGCGAGGTGGCTGTGTAAGACTTAGGGAACCCTGGAGTACAGTTTACAGTTTACCTGCTGCCACGACTGGTCCATAGTCAGGCATGGTCATTGCATGGCCTTAGTAGAGGTGAGGTTAGTTATATTTTGTACTGCTTTCCCTTGATGCAAATTGGTTGAGTGTATTTAAATTTGTAAGTGAATGTTCAATGTTTCCTTAACTGATACGAAAGGAATACTCCAGAAATTGAATACTCATGCACAGGCTCTGGTTTTTGTGTGCTTTAATACACCTCCTGCCAGTATGGCGTTGTCCCAATTGCCTGACGTCCTGCTTCAGTGGACTCTCACACCCCGGGAGTGGCATGATCTGGGATTGTCTGTGGACTAGGGCTCTGACCAGCCTCTGAGGGTCACAAAAAATATAAAGTATGATTTAAAAATCACAAAAAAGTACAATTTGAATTTCAAAGGCTACAGATTGCAGGTTTTTATTTCTACTGAACATCACCCTGGCATGCAAAGTTCACTTAATGAATGAAACCTTTTCCCCATCTTAAGGTGCTTCCATTCTTCACTGCTGCAATAATAAAGTTACTCTGTCCACTTATAGCTGAATCAGGATATGGACCAACCTCTCAGGCCACGTGACTTCATATGATATTAAAAGTGTGTTTTGCAAATTCATATTATCATTTTAAAAGAACAACAATATCAATCTATCTTCTATGCTTATCCTGGTCAGGATCACAGGAGGAACACCAGTAGTGAAATTAAATTATGTATTTGAATCAGTGACATTTTTGAAGAGATGATTGACCTTGAGCTGTCTAAAGCCTGCAACATGCCCACCCCTTATCCCCCAGTTTGCATTCACTGAGAATCAGGGAGCTCTTAGACTTGCAAGCTGGTCACGGGTTTTACATGAGGCAAATATGATCTGATGGTGGGGTGGAGAGGGGGTCATTTTCAAAGAAATATTCATCATCGGCTGAAGTGCTATATTTATATATATGTACACCTAATATTTTGGGATGGGCACAGCACCACTGTCAGAACCAAAAGGCATTAATCAGCTCCCTGTGGTTATGACCCATAATCCTCCAGGATGAATTCCAGGGATGCAATCTGCTTCCACCGGTCCTGTTTGTTTCCTTACGCACAATGAAATGCCAAGTCCTTATGCCACAATTTCATAAGTATGTGCCAAGTGGGATCAGTCCTGTGCCTTCCATAGAGACCGCTTCCATCACATGACCACATATGACCCACGTGAAAAGCAGTGCAAGCTGTAGGAGTGACACCGGGGGGGGGGGGGGTTCTGCAGGGCCTGGGATGTTTTCACTATTGGACACGTCAGGAAATTCTGAACGGGAAAAATCTGCGTAGAACGCAGACAACTCAAGATTATCACTGGACATATGCCAAATTTAAATAGAAAATATTTAGACACTTGAGGGGACCTATAATGTTGAACATAGATAATGAATAGGTGTGGGTAATTACATTTTAAAATGAAAAAGCACTTCAATTGGTACAAAAAGTTGCTCTCTTGTTCATTTTGTTTGTATTACGAGCGGCCTGTCATCAACAGACTTTACCTTCAGGTTGCATTATGCTACACATAAAGCATGGTAAAGTACAACGTCTGAAAAGTATAGTTTGGAGCAGACTGTGAATGTTTTAATGTGCATTATACGGTGAGTCAGATTTGCTGTGGAATATTCAAGCACTAAACAAAATTCATAGCCTCACAACATACCGCACTATTTCTGTAAAATGGAGCAACTCCAAACAGAGACTCTTAGATTACAAACCATACACTTGCAACTACAGTTTTGATAATGACAAATAACTTGAATTAATACTCATTTTAATTCAGGAGTGTTGTTTCAATCCATACTTTCATGCTTCAGCGGAGAAAAGCAATAGTAAGAATTCTTAACTTATTTATAACAACCGACATTCTAGGGCTTATGTCAGTTTGGAAAGTCAGACCACCACGCCAAAAACTGAAGAGTACAATTTGTCCGCAAATATCTAGTCTCACAGTCATATTCATTCTATCCATTCATTTTTGATAACTGCTTATCTTACACGGGGTCACAGTGTCTGTATAGCGCAGCTTAAATTTTCTCACCTCTGATTGGTCTGGCGTGCAAAAAATTACAATGTTAAAAAGAAAAATCTTTTGATGTTTGTAATGATTTTTTTACTCTTAAACATGTGTTTTTGAGGTAAAGCCCACGTTTATATATGCAGGTACCTAGACGTGTACTTGACGGTCCACAAGGTTCTCTTAAAATCCAAGTTCAGTCTCTTTAAAACAAAATAACTTATAAACTGCGTGTCCATCGGCATGCATCAAATGCTCCCTTTTCCCATGTTTTCAACGTTCCCCAGTACCAAGTACCTTCTAAAGTGCATGCATTCCTGATTCCTCTTCCATTTGGACAATATAGTCCATATTTCAACATTACCTTTGAGTCAGCCTTAATGTGCTACTCTTTCTCAGCCCCAGAGTGCAGCAGAATGATGGCATGTCGTCCCATGCTGTGCAGTCTTGCAGAAAAATCAACAGAATGAATGGACAAGATTATGTTAAATACATATTGTCTGTGAATTGAGCAAGTACATGTCTGTCAGATGTTATTAATCATTGCTTATTTATGAAATATTGTCATGGGAGTACTGGTAATTCTGGATACCAACTTCCTTAAAAATTGTTTTAGATGAGAGAAAGGGGTTGAGTTGTCAGAAAAGGTTTGCCATTAGCAGTTGCTGAAGCATCTGAACTGGAAAAAGGCTTTTTATTTTTCAAGCCCGGAAGGGTGCTCGCATGCTCCCGACACTACATGGGAACAGCATGCATTCTCAGCATGGCTTCATTCCTGAAAATTGCTTTTGTTTCTATAATCTTCTGTCCTTCACTGTCTTGTCAGCATCAGCAATTCTGTTAATTGTGATGCTTCCACTTTCTAGACTTCCCAAACTCTCAAGTCATGATTAAATCAAGTGGTCGCATACAGAGCAAACTCTCTTTCAAAATTTCAGTAGTTTTTAAAAAATATAATACACTTGCAAAAAAAGTGGAAAGCACTGAAATGTAATTCTTGTAAATGTTGTTTGATTTGCAAAACTTTTATGTACCAATGTTATTGAGGCAAGACTTCTTAAATGTTTAACTTTTATTTACATTTCAAACAAAATGCAGATAAGTATTCAACAGAAGAAAGTACACACTGCAGCTGCTCCTAAAGTGTGTCAACACTCCCTTATGGAATGTACAAAACTAACATTTAAAATTTAATATGAAATTGTTACCAAAAATATGCAAAATAACAAATGGACTTCACACATTCAACTCAACCTTACATGAATCGCCACTTTACTGTGATGAATGGGTTTGAGTTTCCCAGTAATCCTAGTAGCTATGTTGTTTGGGGCAATTGCACCTGGTAGACTCTCCCAAGACAATTTGGTCCCAGGTGTGTGGCCAGACTAAGAGCGATTCAAATAACCCTTATGACAGAATACAATCCAGGACTCAGACACTTCACCTGGAATAAGGATACTGGAGCCCCACCCTGGAACCAGGCCTGGGGTGGGAGCGTGTCAGCAAATGCCTAGTGATTGGATGTTTGCCCATGGGGTCTGGCCGGACACAGCCCAAATAAGCCACGTGGAACCGCCCTCCTGTGGACCCACAACCTATAGAAGGAGCCATAAATGTCTAGTATGATGTGGAATTTGCAGCAGTCGAAGGCAGGGTCCTTGGCGATCTGATCCCTGGCTACCAAAACTGGCTTTTGGAACACGGAACGTTACCTCTCTGGTGGGAAAGGAGCCCAAGCAGTGCAGGAAGTAGAGAGATACCATCTAGATATAGTCAGGCTCACCCCAACACACAGCACACGTTCTGGGGCCAAACTTCTAGAGAGGAGCTGGACTCTATCTGCGAGCTCAATCTGTGAGCGTATGTCTTGGACACTCAGGTAAGGAGAGGAGCTGAACTGTCAGCCGATCACCACCTGGTAGTGAGTTGGATGAGATGGCGGGGGAAGATGCCGGGCAGGCGTGGTGTGCCCAAATGTATAGTGAGATGGTGCTGGGAGTGTTTGGCAGAAGCCCCCATCCGGGAGATCATCAACTCACACCTCCGGCAGAACTTAAACTGCATTCCGAGGGAGGCTGGGGGCATTGAGACCAAATGCAGAGCTGTGGCCTTAAGGTCATTGGCAACCACTCAAACCGGTGGTGGACGCCAGTGGTTAAAGGGTTAGATGGGCTGTCAGGCTGAATAAGAAGAGATTCTGGCAAACTCAAGAGAGTGAGGCAGTGCTTTGTCCATACTTTTTACAGCAGGGATGGAGTGTTGTTGACAGGGGCATTGCTAGACCTAATTTAGATAGCTATAGCTCTGAGATCAACACAGACGCTTACATAAATGTATTGCAGCAGTCTGCACTACCAAGGACTGAGTAAGTGGGGGGAATTTCTTCCTTGCTGATTGGAGGGGGGTAAAATGTGAAGAGAAGCTGTTGAGAGAGAGTAGAGTTAATGAGCCACTTAGCTAATGCTGTTACTTTTGCCTAATCACACAGAACAAAGATTGTTGTTTTTTTTTTTTTAAAAAAAAAAAAACATGTCTCTGCCTCTTGCCTCTCCATCCACCCACAACGCAACATTCGTGTCAGAGGAAGGATCTTTGATATACACTTAGGCGATGCGGGCAGCAAAAACGCTTCCTACACTGCAAGAGCAAGACAAGGAAATGAACAAGCTCCAGATAGCAAAAATGGAGGAAAGGGCAGTTAGAAATAGAAGTTCCCTGGAGGACACTAACAGAGGTGGGCCTTCACTAACCGTGCATGGGCGTAAACAAGCGGCAACAGGGGCCGATAGGCTAGGCACTGAAAAGTAAGTGGTGATCAGCAGAACAACCTGCAGCAGTAAATTTTTGGAGATGGACTCCAGCAGACGCGCAGCAGCTGATGCAAAGACACAGTGCCCAGGGTGATGGGCCTCGAGGAGCAGTAGTCTTTCCACTTCCACTGCAACAACGTGCACTACGCAGCTTCCAAAAATCATAGGCATGGAACCGAGGGAGATGTCCGCAGCACGGCTGGACCTGGTAGTACACTACAATGGCTGGACAGATGAAGCAATCACGCTGCACCTGGCCCTGGAAGAAAAGGCCCCGCAGCTGCTCCTAGATGTCTGACCTGGAGAGAAACGTAATGTAACTTGTTTGCATTGCTCAGAGCACTGAGGTTCGGTTCTTACCACCCCCCGACTCGAATGCTCCTGCAATTGGAGGAAAAATTATGAGAAAAAAGGGAGACACTGGGGGTACTGGCTGCTGACCTTTGCTCTCTTGTCCGACAGCCTTACCCTGGCTATCCTGCAGATGTGCGGGATGACCTAGCACTGCAAGCATTAATGCGGGCCCTCTCTCCAGAAGCTCTGCAGAGGCACATCAATGTGACGGCACCATCTAACATAGAACAGGCATTGACAGAAGCTGAGAGAATGGAAGGGTTCTGACTCCCCGTGAGTCCTCTACTGATGCAAGGGCTTGCAGAGCAACTAATCTGGAAGAGGAGAGCAAAGAACCCCTGACTGCACAACTGGTGGAGGATGTACCGGTGCAAAGATGGCAGCTGGTCTGCTGGTGCTGCCATAAGACTAGGCACCAGGCGCATAATTGCTGGGAGCTATTGCCCAAGTTGGCTGGAAGCAAAAAGAAGGTGAAGGAGTGAGGGGACCACTGCCAGCCAGCCCTACACCCCCTCAACAACCCAAAATCCATCCTGCAGGCTGCATTAGTGACCTACACAGTCCCGTGGACCATGCCATCTTGTGGGACATGAGTGTCCATAGCTCATAGACATCGGCTCCACATTGTCCAGACTGGGCTGTCAGCAGGGTGGGAATCAATGATTGCTTGTCTCCGGTCGGTCAAATAGTGAAGACATTAAGATGTGTGGCTACTGACAACTAGAAGCACATATGTGGCCTGTAAGGCTGCAGCATGAGATTTAGCTTGCCCAAGTTCAAGATCCCTGTATCACTGGGAAGGACCTGCTGACTGCTCATGTTGCTGTCCTCAACAAGGCAGAGGATCAGATATGTGTGAGAGGCACCAGTTTGGTGCAGCACCAAATCATTACAAGGAAGGCTGCCCCTGTCTGCCATCGGCCTCACTGGTGTGTCACTGGTGAAGCAGCAGGCAGCAGAAGAAAGGGTCCAGCAGAAGGCTACAGCTGGGATTATTGAGGTGCTGGTGAGCCCTTGGGCCACATCAGCCATCTTGCTCCAGAGGAAAGATAGTGGGTGGTGTTCTGCATGGACTATCATTGGCTCAGAGCTGTCACTCAGCAGGACCCCTACCACCAGCCACAGGTTGATGATGTTTTGGACAGACTGACAGGCTCTTGCTTGTTTACTTCCAGGGACCTTCACCACAGGTCACGGCAGGTGCCGCTTGCCCCTGTTGCCACAGAGAAGACAGCATTCACTTTAGGCCAGGGGCTCTGGTACTTCAAAATGATACCGCTTGGATTCTGCAATGCACCGGCTATGTTCGCATGGCTCATTAACCGTGTGCTGGCAGGGGTTGCCAGGAGCTGGTGCATTGTCTACTTGGACAACCTGTTGGTACATGCTTCCAGCTTCAGGCAAGCCCTGTACAACCTGCAGGCAGTTAGAAAGTGCTAGTGCTGTTAGCTTTGCCTTAACTGCTATTAACTAAATAAGAAGAAAGATTGCCTTTTTTTAACGAAACCATGTCCCTGGCTCCTACTTCAGGGTCCGTCCATTTGTGATGCAACAATATGGTGAAATTCTAAAACTTCACTGAAGATCAGATGTTTCTAATACTAGCATGACATTGATGCTACTTTAAGACATTTTGGTCAGGTTAGGGTTGGAGTAAGATGGGCAATGCAAAAATGGTAAATACGAGGTGCAGTCAAATCAAGATATAATGTGTGATAACTAATGTTTGTCTAACGTGGGAACGTACAACATTCCCAGAATACCCCATTACGGAATGTTTAGATAGTGTGTGAAACCGCTTTCTTGCCTTTCAGCACAGCCCCTCAAAAAGTCTCTGCACGGCCTGAGTTACTCTGACACTAGTTAAATGGTTTTTTTATCAGCATTTGGCAGTTCCTTTGTTTTAAGATTTGCTTTATCATTTCTTAACAAATTAACTGCATAACCCTTAAAAGAGTGTGACCCCTAACCGTGACAACCAGTTTTATGAATGGATGCATGCAAAAACTGGATGGATGTTTTCCTCCGAAATTTAATTGCTAATCAGATCATGATGCTACTTATACCCACCAACCCAACACAGATAAGCTGTTGCCAAATTAATATATTAATTATTTATAAGCTATGCTGTTCAGATAATGATAGAACTCGATATTGTCATTTAGTTTGTTCAATAATGTAGTTTTCCATATGTATGTTTATGTGCACTTTTGTGAAATCCTTGTTAGGACTTGATCTGGTCCCGTAATTAAGCTCTCTTGCTTTCTCAGGTGACTGACAACTGTAATTTGGTATGTGCCATGCAGGCAGTCATGCTGTTAGTCATTATCATTGCCTGACAGAAACCCAACGACACTGGATTCAAGAGAGTGTGAAAATGAAGAATCACTCACGATTTGCCATTAAATTCATCTTCTTTTGGGCAGATACCTATGTAAAGCTAATGTTTAGGCTGGCTAATAGGAAACTTGGCCTGAGAATGTTACAAATCTTACTTAAATAGACCCGTGAACAGCTTGCGATGTCACTTAACATTGAGTTCTGAAATAGCTCTTCATCTTACAGAGGGTGCAATAAAAATCGTGAAAATGAATGCTTTCAGGTTCATCATGTGTACCACTAAACTGAAGATAAGCTCATCGATCCATTCATGCCCGGGTGCCCCCTGAATGTGATGCCACTCCAAAGTGCATGCATGAATGATAAATTCATTAATCTGATTTGCATTATTTGTAGCATAAATCACTGCTGGAACTGTTGTTTGGCAGAGCCTGAAAATGGTGGGAGGAAACGTTGGTAATTAATTGATTGAGGGTACGTAGCTTCTCTGTTTGGGAAACTATGTTTCTATCTGTCTCTAGGCATACAGTGTGTGTCCATCGTATGCCTGTTTAAACAGCCCAGTCTCAAAAGAAAATAATTCCTGCATCTCAGCATATCTGTTCTTTTAGTTTTATTCTTATCCAATTCTTGTCATTAAGCCCATTTTTCCCTTGTTCTCTGAAACCTTGGCTTTGGTTTTTACAGTACGCACAGAAAATTGTTTAATATATATTTACTCAGTAAGCAGTCACTACACAGGGAAGATTGATTCTGTGCATTTTATCTCTGAGTAATTGTTAAAGTAACTCAGATTACGGTTATTGTTTGAAGGAACGAAATCAGATAGGCAGACACACGAACGGATAACTTTAAAAGTCCTGAGCCACTGCGTGTGCTCTGGTGTGCTGACTGGGAATATGGCTTCAGCAGCATAGCTGCAGGGTGTTTTTCCTGCTTGATTATCCACCTGTGCAGGCGCAAACATGTGACATCAAGGGAAGAGCTAGGGGACAGCTAACCTAAGACATTCCCTAAGGCACAATACATTTGCATAAATGGCAAGCAACAGCCAAATTGGGTGTCATGCAGTTAAATGTGGCATAGGCAGAAAGAATTTTCATACAGTGATGTTCTGTATGAGTGTCTTTGTTGCAAAAAAAAGTGTTTTTTTAAATTTTTTGTGGCTTTACCAATTTTTAAAATCATATTTATAATTTAACTGAAGATACACACTTCACAAGTCCAAAGAACATTTGTCATGTTAAAAATGAATGCACTCTAACCCTCAAACAATCTCAGTCCAATGAATGTATGATTCTAACACTATGAATCTGTCATTTGGTTTCAGCAGAACGGTAAAGTAGGGGATCCCATGATGGGATTGTGTTTTGGTCATACCGCATTTGTCAGCTACCGGATTTCCCAGGAAAGTGACGGGGGGCTGTAGAGTGCCAAGGGATGACAGAGTGTTTGGTTCCATGAAAGAAGAAATAATACAAATTTTGTATTAGGGACAGATTCCAGGATCAAACTCATCATTTTGCTCTGTATCTACTTCACGGGTCCTTAGCGTGATTCATTTTCATCACTCATACATGGTCTGTACTAAGCATAGTTACTGAACTACGTTGTATACGAGTGACAAGCTCTGTGATTACACCACGTCTTTAACATAAAACCACAGCTAGGATGCAAAACTATGAATTGTGAAAATTTCTTTGGGTGCATCTGGCATTCAGCTGCGTTTGTTTGCGGCCCCATTGCTTTGTGATACCAATGTTTTATCGTTATTCCCATTATTACTGAAAATACAAATGCAGGGTACGAGACTCTTAGTATGCCTTAAAAGGTCAAAAGAGCAAAGACTCACCTAAAGACACAACCGTGAGCGGTAAGCAGGTGGGGAGAAAAAAAGAAAAATGCAAATGTATCGTGGTATAAAAAATACAGAAAATGAGATTCAAGTTCCATTAAGATAGAAAACAGAAGAAGGGACAAGGGGCAGGGGGGTAGTGGGCATCAGTGGCAACAAGAAATTTGTACAGACTGCCCCAGAAACTCAAAACATTATGACTCACGTGCTGCCAAGGATTTGCCGGCCTTGTGTTTCACAGAGAGCCACTCCTCAGTCGTGTCGACTGTTCCCCCCGAATGACAAAGCACACATAAGTTTGTAGGTATGTACATATTCTGCTGCTGTTCACAAATGGATTGTAGACTGTAGACTGCAATCACTTGCCATTTTACGTGCAAAGTAGTTTAAAAGGTTTTTGTCAAAGATTAAAATGTGATTTTTATGTCTCTTAGCAATCACAGTCATTCCGTGTAATTTCAACAATTTTTTATTCAAGAATTGCCTCTTTTTCAGTAATACGCAGAACACCAAAGCCTACTGAAGTGCTGTCATTAACGCTGTATATATTTGATAGAACTGCCTAAAAAAAACTGCATTGCAAATAGTTCGATTTGCTGAGCCACCCACCAAAAATGTGCCATTTCAGACTGAAGTTAGAAGTAACAGGAATGAATCATTTCTTCCAAATACACACTGAATCCTCGCTGTTTTTGTTCATTCTGTTTGGTAATATCTTAATTAACTGATTTTATGGAATGCTTTCAGAAGCTTTCTGATCAATGTATATTAACTTTTATTCATGTCATACAGCACCTTAATTCTTAAAAATCATTTGAACGATCATGTGAGGGTTCTTAAACGTTATTACTAAAGCCGTAAACAGAATTTGTTTTATGTGGGCTGATTCAGGTCTTCTATGAAGAAGTGTCTTAATCTTGTACGCAATCGAGACTTTCATGAGTTTGCAGGTGTCATTTTTTTCATTTATATGTTGAAAGTGCAGAGCTGTAGATCCTCAAAAAGTGTGGAATTGTATTTATTCAATTCAATTGTATTTATATAGCGCTTTTAACACGGAGCGCGGTCACAAAGCGCTTTACATAGTCCCGGGCCCACAGTCCCCAGAGAATAAGCCAAAGGCAACAGTGGCAAGAAAAAACTCCCTCAAGAGGAAGAAACCTTGGGAAGAGCCAGACTCAAAGGGGAAGCCTGTCCTCCTCAGGTCAGCACCGGGCAGGACAGATTAATGAATCCAAGTAGAACAATAGACAATATTATAAACAATATTTATCAGACAACATAAAAAAAAAAAGCTGTCACACTCAGCACACTCACATCAGGCAGAGAATCTATTCAGCCACACCCTGTTGGGTTCCACTCTGCCTCCCTTGAATACTAGGCATAATTGTAGCTCATCAACCAGTCTAATTGGCATTTATTTAAAGCACCTGGCTTTTGAGTTACCTCTTTAGAATGTTGAGACACTCAATACTTCATGAGTGTTTATTTCATGACATACTTTCTGTAGGGCTTCTGTTTGCTTTTCCTCTCTTCATCTGATGTTTTGGATTTGGATGTTTGCCATTCACTTCTAGTATTGGCTATGCAATTTTCTGCATGTGTTTTTGACTGCAGGCTTCAATCACAGTTTGGATTTGTGTGCCCTCATTGACCTCTACTTGGTCGTCGACCCTTGGGCTGATTTTGGACAACATTTCTGGAGATACTAAACTTGTTACTCCCACACTTAGATCCCGTCCTGTCCATTCATTGCATGAGTGTGCTTCTAATGCACCATAATACCTTTAAATAAATAACGTATGGAGTTTTATGGAGTAAAAAGAGATTTTAAAATACAATTTTAATAAAATCCATCTATAAAATCTACAAAAGCTAAACAATATAAATTTTTATTGTAACACAATAATTCCCATACAACCTGATATCCCCCAGCCCACTGTAAACACCCCTCTTACATGACCATATTGGTAAAGTCCTTCCAATTCCCACAAGCGCACCTGTAAAAAAACACCACTCTAAAGATACAAATTACAGTATGCAATACATTTTTACTTTCGTCTTCACATTTAACAAAAAAATACAATAAGAACATTTTCTAATTCACGACCTTGTGATTTCGAAACGTCCCCAAACAACCATAATCCAAGCCCAAAACCGGAAATTACTGATAACACACAAAACCATTCCAAAAATTAAACGTGAAGTCTAAAAAGGAATTGGACCATCATGATCATTCTGGAGTTAGTATTACAGATAATTCAATTTAAGGGTTAACAGGAAAACAATGAGTCATCATTTACTTAATTCAAAATTATGTCCACGATCCAATATCAAGTTTGCTGGCATTTTTCTTTAAAAACATAACATGCAGTCAGCATAACTACATCATCACAATCCCATTCATGACACTAAACATGAAGACCTAGTCGAGTGTGTTGGCTGCTCCGGCAGCCACACAGGTAAGTATTCAATTTATAAATATTTTGTTTAATTTGTTTATTCATTTGCTTTACAGTTTAAACAATGTAATGTCTAGTTTTAATTTAAGTTTGAGCAGATATTAATGTTTTTTTTTTGTTACCAGTAACAGGTGGTTTCTGGGGGAAAGGCCCTTACAAACGTCCATCTGCATCCAAGATTGGAGGAGGGAAACCAGGCTATATAAAACAGGAAGTTGATGAAGGCTCGATGAACCTTTGCTACAGTATGGGGCGGGGGGAATAGTGGTATAAGTTTAGATTGGCTAATTTTCGGACTTTTTTTTTTTATTGGTAGGATTTTGACTCAGTTTGATTTTGTTATGTATATGATTATTTAGTTAACTGACCGGTATCTTGTATTTTGTTGTTGATCGGTGTTTGTATAGTTTTTGTGTTCCCCCTATTGTGTGTAATTGTATGTAGATGGTCTGGTCAGCCATTATTTAAGTCCTGTTGTTTGAGTGGTTGTTAGGTCAGTTTATGTTCAGTTGATTGGGCTTGTGCATAGCTGGTTTTGGAGTTATGTTTAGTTGACCTTTATATGGGTCCAATTTTAAGCCCATTGACATAATAATAATAATGTTAATTTCAGAATAAATTCTTCGTTAACAATTAACCTGTGTTTCCTCGTGCCTGCCATCTCGGTCCCCTAAATCAAGATATTCAATAAGTAAACAACTTGAATACCACCTAATTGAGCCTCTATTTGGAGCCACTCCTCCTGAGATTTAGTCCCTTTCACAAAACTGGGGATCGGGGCTTTATCCAAACGTTTACCTTGACTGTCGATGCCAACTTCTATTCATTGAGATGAAAGATTGAGGTCTTTTGACCATGTATCATGGTTTAAGTGAAGTGACAGTGAAGTATTGCTACCCTTTACCTCTGGTCCCGGCAGCCCTGGAGCAATTAATGGAAGTGATACACATTACCACGTTAGGCCTTCAGAATGCATATAATCTCATCAGGGTAGATGAAAGAGATAAATGGAAGACAACATTTCACTCTCATGGTGGACACTATGAATGTCTGGCAATACCCTACAGTTAGTTAATGCACCAAGCATTTATCAGTCCATCAGTAAAACTTCATCTAAGTCCCTTGGAAAATGGGTTCACAAGTGGTATTCTTGTGTGCTCCTCAGATTATCAAGTACATATATGTATTCACGCTTTATTGCCGAATCCTTTTAAGCTATTTTCATACAGCCAAAAAGCAAGGGGTCTCATTTGTCAAGTTTGCATGTGAAAAAATAAGCCTGAAATGTGAGTACGCAAAAATTTGTGATTTATAAAAGAAAACATTATGTGAGAAATTGCGTATATTTAAGCCATTTCAGGGGCGTGAGTACATAACATTTTGGGTAAATCGGGACAAGACGATATCCTTTGAAAAGCATGGAAATGCAGGTAATCCAGCTAAATGACCACGTGCCTGGCAACCCTTCATATTACCAAGCTGCACAATACCGAGAAAAACAGTCTAAAAATGTTTAGTGGGAGTTATTGATTTTCCATTTATTCTGTAAACCAAATACTATACTCCTGCTGCACCAAGTCTCACAACCGTCACCAATGAAAAAGAGAATTGCTTATTTTACGATGCCAGAAGAATTACCTTCCTTAGTCATTAACGTTTGTTAATGCCTGGTTATTTGCAGCTTTCATTCAAAAGCGAAACATCTTTACGTCTTTGTTTTGCAGTGGTTTTACATGCTATATCAGTATCTCCCGATGGCACGATTTCAGTCACTTGGACACTGTGTGGAGAAACCGATATGTATATCTTTGTCTTCTGATCAGCACGGTTTCTTGTGGAAATCAACTAAGGTTCATAAGCCTTAAACTAGTATTAACTTTAATATTAATTTAAGTTTAACAATACAGCAAGCAACGGGCACTGTATCATGAGCTAAAAAGCACATCTACAAAATAATTTGGATTCATATGGGGTAATGAGCATTAATGTGCCTACGCCAGGTTTAATAAATTAGAAATTTTTTTTGCATTTACTTTTTTATTCTTTGCTGTGGCATATGCATTTCTCATGGTGATATTTACGTAAAGTTAATAAATGAGACCGCCGTTTCCTTGTTTATGTGATTAGTACTCAGGGAGTATAGATGAATCAATCAAAGGCAGAAACAGAAGTTTCAGAGGTTCCTGGGGTTTACTATTTTCTATCCTAAATTCGTGCAGAATTACAGTTTTGTGGCGACACTGGATGCGGTATTCCTAATGGAAGTATCCCTTTAACTGCAGTCCTGCCCTCTGAAGTTTCCAGACCATATCGCCCCTTTCTCAGTAAAATTGAATGCTTCAGAAGCTAAAGTTTGAGTAGTCCTTTTCCAACAGAATGTTGATCCTTCTTAATTACTCCATGCACCTTCTTTAAATTGTTTTTTTAGGACTGGATACATCGGCACAAGGGAGCTTAGCATCCTTTCCTGGTGGATGTGGATCACTGTAACTTCTAATGTGTTTGTGCAGTCAAGAGATTAAACCTTTGTCACACATACCGGTCTTTGGCTTGAATATCGAGTCGTCCAGTAAAATTCCGTGGTCCAGCAGTAGCCCGTCTCCATCAGTGCTGTCTAGGAACCTAAGAAGGGGGTTTTCCTTACGGGAGACACAGAGGAGCTGAAGATGGTGCAGAGGGAGCTGAAGTGGAAGATCAAGGTTTAGAAGAGTGAATAGAAATGAAAGACAGAAAAAATCTGTAAGACAGTAGAGTGTAGAAGGATGTGAGAAGGATAAAAAGTTGTGGAGGGAAAGCCTGGCAGACTAAGACTTAAAGTCAGCAAAAGACAGACGAGTTGAACCTATTTTTCAAAAGGCTTGATATAGAGATATTGTACCCACCTAAGTCCACCTGACTTCATCACTGGAATCCCAGACTCTTTCCCCTAAATTGATACTTCTGATCCAGAATTTTCTATATCTCCTGACCAGGTGTGGTGAGAGCTAGGGTGACTTCATAAAAGTATGGTAGCTGGCCTTGACGGAATCAGTCCAAGTGTAAGGGTAAGCCGCCCCCTGGCCCAACGTAAGAATCCAAGTGGATAGCCGAAGGTATCAATGCGTGTAGGTCCTTCTGCGTGCATCGGGAAAGGGCTTAAAACCTTAGTTAAACTGAATATAAAATAAGCATATTTACTCTGACTCTGTATAATTTACTTTTCAATTTATAATGCAGTGGCCTTGATCTCTAATGAATTTAGATTGGTTCTGATAATATCAAGACATGCCTTACTCTCAGTCACTCTTCTCTTCAGGTATTGGTATCATTCAGGGCTTTGCTCCCGGCCAGTCGAGCAAAGCCCAGCGCAATATGGAACCAGGCAGACGGTCCAGGGACTGGGTGATAATTCAATTCAATTGTATTTATATAGCGCTTTTAACACGGAGCGCGGTCACAAAGCGCTTTACATAGTCCCGGGCCCACAGTCCCCAGAGAG
>JAACJT020000016.1:18429547-18483413 GCA_009936485.2 Gymnarchus niloticus | reverse complement strand
CTACTTTGATGAACCAAAGATATGACCAATTTTCTTGCTAATAAAGGTATTTGAAGGACGCTGAATGTGAATGTCTTGTTTTTTAACAATGAATATTGAGTGCCTAGAGTCTCCTCATGTACATGGTATCTACTTAAAAGGGTACTCTGTGTTTTGAAAGAACATGGACAACTGGAATGTGGACACAGTACAAAATGGGCACGTGTAAACAGGCCACGATGTACTCCATAGTGCTTCAAGACAGCTCCTTTTGAGGAGGTTCTCCAGTGACAGATCTTACACTGCCACACCATGACCACACACTACATCCTCATACACCATACACCCCCCAATTTGTTATTTGTGTCACAAAAGAAGGGTGTCTAAGGCCCTGTTCACACCTGGTATTAACATGTGTCCTGGGTGGTCCGATCACAAGTGGACAGCGCTAATTACAGGTGTGAACGCACCCAAGACGCATTGAGATCCGATCGCTCTGACCGGTCTGGGCCGCATATGGCTACATACTTACAGCAGTGCGAACGCGAATGTGTCCTGGGCCACATTGAAGGACCGCCTACTCGACTGACGTCCTCGTGGGAGCAGAAGTACATACATAATTTCAAAAAGCCAAAACAGATATAGAATGAGTCTAAACCTATTATACATTTGTGTATTGTTTTTGTTTATATTGTTGTTGTGTATTGTTCATGCTATAAGCAATAAAAAAAAAAGTACGAGTGCCTCAAACATCTTAGGCAGTTTGGTTACCCTGGAATGCGCCAATAGCTTTTGATTTCTTCTTCTTCTTTTAATGTTTGGCAGACTGGGCACAGGAAGTCACTGCTGACTCCCGCCGGTAAAAAGCAACGACGCATTTGACCTCTACATACGGAAGTGATTAAAGTGCTTATTTAAGAAAGTGTGGGAAAATGAGATCCCATCACAAACGGTCGGTCTTGACGCACGCAGAGACGTACGTTAATGCCGGGTGTGAACAGGGTCTATGTGATACAGAGCTGAAAATCTGTAGTGGGCTTTTGTAAAGAAGCAATGAATATGAATATATGTGAACAGTACATACACTACCAGTCAAAAGTTTTTGTACGCTCATCTTAGTGTGTGTTAAAACTGGCAGTGTATTAAAACCTCTAGCATGGGGGCAGGAATGCCCAGAGCGATGGCGATACATGTGTATATTTAATCTTACAGAATTATTCGGTGAACATTTTTCGGGGGAAATGTGTGGCATGGTGGTCAGGGGATAACGCTAATAACTCACACCTCCAGGGTTGTAGGGTTTAAGTCCCATTTCTGATCTGTGGGTGTGGAGTTTACATGTTGGGCTGGTTTCCTCCTGCAGTACAAAACACATGCATTTATACTAAATTGTCCAAAGAATATGCCTGTGTGTGAGTATGTGGACTCTGAGATGGAGTAAGATCTAATCCATTGTATACACTAGCTTTGTGTTCTCGGCTTCCCAGAATTAGCTCCAGGCCCACAATGACCCAGACCTGGATGAGGCGTTGGAATGGATGGGTTTTTCAGTGTTTCAACGTCTTCAGACAGATCCTCTTCATTAATTAAAGGCTAATGAAAAACATCTACTGCAAATCTTACCAATACCATTTGATATATACTTAATTTTCAAGTCATTTCATGCCCATTACAAATTAGGAACAAAACATTCATTTCAACATTTAGCATACATATTGATCATATTAATGTAATTGTTTTCTGAATTGGACTGTATGTCATTGCCAATGACAACCTTTATTCTATAACCGACTGTATAAAGAATATTTTTTTCCTTCTTTGTCGTTACAATCAAGAGCAAGGTCTAATATTTATTTATTTATCTATCACTTTGCTCAAAGTGGTTGCCACTGATTACGAAGGACCTGACCACTTTACCCAACAGGGCTCCCTGCCTCAGCCATTTTCTGTCACTTTGTTAATTTCTTTGTATTATTGAATAGACCTAGCACATTGCAAAGTGTCACTCTCCTGTGGTTCATATAATCAGCAAGAGTATTTTTCTGTTTTGATATAGGAAAGTAAGTAGTACTTTCTCTTTTTCAAATTGTCCATGTCAAATGTGCATGATTCATAGTGGTTATTGTAGTTATAAACTTCAGTTGAATCTTGCTTGCTTTCTTTGCAAAAGTTTGCATAAAATGTTAATTCATGTCTGTGGAAATGTTGAAGCCTCACATCCAGTGTAAACCTACCCATCTGTAAGAGGATGGAGGACAACACAGTTCCTTGGCCACCCCAGTTAAGAGTGTGTAGTGAATCTTCCTTCCATTTCAACACACAGGGCATAAATACTGCACCATTATCACAATCCAGCCTTTCTTGACAACACCACTTGTGGATAATGGTGCAATGCTGAGCAATTTAAATTTGGCTTGATCAAAGCAAATCATTGTGTATTAGAACATGGGCCGGTGTTTACAAAATGCCTTTAGATTTTCTTGCACCGGCAGTATGCAGATGTGTCGAGAAGTTCTATTCTGCTCCGCAATGGGAGCTGCGTTTTTCCCGAGGCTCAATGCCATGTGATGTTTGAGATCTCAAAATAACTAATTCAGTTAAAAAAGTCTTTTTCCTAAATTCTTTGAATGGCATGAAAACAAATTTGCCATTTTTTAAATCCAATTCCAGGGGAAAAAAATGGAATAATCTACCTTGATATTATAATCCTTTATTTGTAAATTAAAATAACTGCGTATAATTTTTATCTAATTATCAAGTAGTAGTAGTAATAATAATAATAATAATAATAATAATAATAATAATAATAAATAGCAATATAGAAAATGTAATGAATACATAATGTTCAATGTATAGATTTCATTGTAAAACAAAATGAACGCATTTTTCATAGATGTACGTATCATTATATTTACTTATTAAATTTTACTTTAATACAAACAGGGTCTACAGTTCTGTATGAGTAAGATCATCTAAACAATGTTGAAGGTGATGTGATTGGTGATTCAAGCATATTAGAAACAGCCACCTTCCTGAGATTTTCATGCATTAGTTTTTCGATTTTACAGTCAATGGTGCAATAACCAAAAACATCCAGGTCAGTGGTAGGGTGAAAGCACCCTGACAGTTGTAAACTAATAGCTTGGAACAACGGTGTTGCGCAGAAAGGTTTTTCTGAACGCACGACTTGTTTCCCCTTAAGGTGGTACTGCAGGCAAAAGTGGGTCCTAACTGGCTCTTGTGAGGTGCAATTAATGAAGTGGCAAACGAGTGCCCGGTGCTGGCCTGAGGAGGACGGGCTTCCCCTTTGAGTCCGGTTCCTCCCAAAGTTTCTTCCACCTGAGGGAGTTTTTCCTTGCCACTGTTGCCTTTGGCCTACTCTCTGGGAACTGTGGGCCCGGGACTATGTAAAGCACTTTGTGACCGCGCTCCGTGTTAAAAGCGCTATATAAATAAAATTGAATTGAATTGAGCGTATATCTTCATCATCGTCACCCAGCTGTCTGTGTGTGGAATGTTCATGTTCTCTCTGTGTTGTACAGGGTTCCTCCAAGTAGTCCTGTTCACGAAATTGCACAGTGTGATCGTGTTAGTGCCCTGAGTAAGGCTAACATCTAGTCCTGGATTTCCCCTGCCTTCTTCACTGTATCACCTGGGATTGTCGTCCAGGATCCTCGCACGCCTGTATTGGAGAAGTTGTTTGACGCATACATTGTTTTAATTAAAAAATGTGATAATGGTACTTGAGTGGTTCTTACACTGTTTAATTCAAATGATGTGATCATGTAACTACACTGCAATCATTACCCAAAAACGAAAGCAAAATGAAAAATCTGTGTCATATTTCTAGGTGCTGTATGTGTATGCAACATCTCAAAAACATTCTGGTTCCTTCATCATTATAGACAAAACCAGTACCATAAGTAACCAAAATATAATTTAAATCAATGTGACAAGAGATTTAATAGACTTACAACAAAAGTCTATTAAAAAGTACCTTTACACTACTGCTTGCTTACAATGGGTGTTTAAATGATCACGTTAAAAGATTTTAGTATACTTTTAAAGAGCACGCTTTTCTTACCGTCACTGCACTGTGCGTCGTAGAGATGGGGGCACCTATGGACAGAAAGCGGTCACATCAACGGTTCACCTCACTGTCAAGGCGTGAGCGTCGATTGAAAGTGAACTCGAAACAACAATCGGTTGGTGTACAAGTGAAATTCTCCTCCAACCCTCGTCGTTCTAAAGAAGATGTATTCCAAATGCCAGATGTTTAAAGGCTGTCTTGCTTGATTACTTCCACTCTCTCTGCTCTCTCAGGCTTTATTATTCATGGAAACAGTGGATTTAAGTGTACAGGCGATGATTTCTTGGCACAGATCTTGGGAGACCATTTTAGGATTCTGGAGCTAATCAGTCTGCTCCACTAAATGGGCATCCCTGAACGACCCTGGATTAGAGCCTTAATGAGGAATCAGAGACGTTACAGCCCCCCCTTTGTACGCTATAGCACCATGCTTTAGAACTGTACTTTCAAATTCCTATTATTCCAAGTCTCCCAGATCCCAGCATTATATCCCTGCATGTAAATGCATCCATGTGTAAATATTTCTGTTCAAACACATGACTCCAGTTTGTATTTTGACAGCTGGCTAACTGGATTAATAAATGTTTGTGTGTCCAGTTACCCGGATGGAAAATAAACTGAAAAGACAAATGTTTCTCATCAGAAGGAATGTAGGACATCAGTATATCTGCTCATGGTAGGTAATTGCATCTAGGATGGATCCTAGACTATAAATCACAGGAAATTGATGAACACACGCAAAGCTGAGTCTATAGAATCTAATTTATAATGTCCACACATATGCAGTTGATGGCAATCGACGCATAATATGCCTATAGGAAATGATTATGCTTGTCCTTTTAATGCTTATGTGCCAGCACGCAGGTTTCATCTGTTTAATGTATTCTTCTTAACCACATACGAATTCTATTGTGTGTATTTTCTCACTTGGCACTACGCGTGGCAGGAAATAGGCTGAGGAAATGTTCTCCCTTAGTTTGACCCGTGCGTTAATGCCCAAAAACGTTGTTTAGGTTCCAGTAGTGTCAGATGGTATAATGGGTTAAAACTCACAGACACACACACACACAGACACACACACACTCACACACTCCCTCCCTCCCTCCCAGGGGCTGTAGACTTGAAACGCCAAGGCGGCTCTTTACTGTTATGCACCCAGATACTAAACAGAGCTGACAAAAATGGGAACCGGCGGCTGATCCCCAGGTCTCTATCAACATAAGGGAATATTCTGAAATATTCTGGTAAAGGTTACTGGAGGAGAGCCCGGGAAACCGTGTCTTCAAGAAATCAGAATATGCATGCTCTTTACAGGGGGAAATAAGTTTAGTCTTAGCTTCGTGCAGATCGGAGGAATGGACTCCACATGCTGAAGGACATCACTTCAGGAAAGCACCTCAGCATTGGGGAATCTGCATGTGTGTGTTTCTCATGACCTTTGGATTTTACTCATTCCTCTCCATCTGACAGGACACCGTCGGGAGTACCACACTGATATTATGGGGGACTTCCTTCTGTTTGTACATCCACAGGAGATCATTTACAAAGAGAAAAGAGCTACCAAGATCCCTTCGTGCCCTAAGTGTTAGAAAGCTCAGGGGTCTAATGACCATCTTTAATTATTGATAAAGAAATCCAAGTAGCGCGTCTATGAAATGGAAAAGCGGGGATTCCACAGCCTGATTTACTATCTGATGATAAACGCGCCCCTCTTATTATTCGTAAACGGTAGGTATACTGAATTCATCTCTGCTCCCTCTTAACACTAAACATTACTAAATAGTCCATTCTTATTATTTCATTTTTTTTTTTTATCAAAGCCTTATTTACAGTACATATTAAAATGCTTATAATTACATCTCACAACGGGAAGAACGCGGGATGCCGAGTCTTTCGGACAGTTTGGTGTATTTAAATGAAACCCTAACATAAACGAAACCGCTGTTTATGGTCAGAAATGTTTGCTGCAACACATCTTGCAAACGCATAAAGAAAAAAGAGCGAAGCCTGGATTTCGTGCGCTGAATGCGTCTGCAGGGACTGCCGAGGAGGACGCGTGTGAAACTTACAAAAAACAGCGGAGATTTTAATCCTGATGCTTACTTCGTAAATGACAGCCTCACCCACACAGCCAGGAGTTGTCTTTAATTTCCACATCTTGTGTGATACACGGCCAGCCTCCCATTAATACGCAAGCATTTCAAATAAAAGGCAGTGTGCGTAAGTGACTGCCATAGGAATTCTGATTGATTTTTATTATTTTTATTTTTTTTTCCGTCAATAGCAGCGTTTACCGAGGTGCCCAGGGATGTAAACGTGGCCGAAGGGGAAGATATCGAGATGCCCTGTGCTTTTCGTACACTGGGATCCACGCCGTTTTCCTTGGAGATCCAGTGGTGGTACCTTAAGGACCCGGGACCTGGAAAACACAAAGTGCAAATGAGTATCCCAGCGAGCAGAGGCAAGGTATACCTGCAGTCCCCTGGACAAGGTTACATAAATTAGAACTGAAGAGCCATTTAAAATCCCCACCTGAATAAAGCTTCAGTTTAAAGTTACACAGGGAATACAGAGAAAAGGACAGTTTGCAGTTTGCTGTATGTGGGCAGCTGGATTTCCACCTAGTAATAATACAGATGTTGAAATTACAATTCATTAATGTTTTTTTTGTTTTTTTTCTCTTTAAGTCCTGCAATTAAGTCCTAGTCATACTAAAGTAACCATAGCTTGGTGTCAGAGATTACAGTTGAATGCGTAATTTCCTGTTCCCGCTGCAGTATATAAGAACACAGAAAGATTAATAGCACGGGCATAAAATGTGCAAAATTATATGGCCTTTTGAAGGAAATTGTGTAGCTGTTCATTCTGTAGTTTTCCCCTAATCAAAATTCATTTCAAACTTTGTTTCAGATTGGTCCAGAGGATGCTACAAAAATTAGTGTGAGTTTATAATTTATTATCTACCCACCCATCATCTAACTGTTGACCCTGATTAGGATCATCGTTGTCATCGTCATGATTATGCGCTTATTTATTTAACACATGCATATTCTAATTTTTGTAAGGGATGAAGGTTAAATGAGCTCAAACGTGCCAAATTTTTCGTCATAGTGCTTGGTTTGCACCTCATACAGTGGTCACCTGTTATTGAAGCTTTCCCTTATTTTTAAGTAATCAAATATTTACTTGGTTCATTGGCAAACAATGGGAAAAACAAAATTTATTTTGCTCTTATCACATTCATATTTGGTTCATTGAACCTTCAAAGAATAATAACTGTCAGCTTCCTTCAGCTAGATCGATCTATCCATTTCATAAGAAAAATTGTAAAAATGTAGAGAAATTGTTGTTCTCTTCTTTGTGGCAGACTGTCCGAGTCCAGGGAAATGCCATTTCCCACAGGCTTCGTCTCTCTAATGTGCGTAAGGTGGATGAGGGAGTATATGAGTGCCGAGTATTGGGCAACAATGCAGATGAGACTCAGGAACACAGAGCTCAAGCCATGTTGCACATCACTCCACGTGATGGCATGGTCGCCGAGGAAGCTGTCTCCCACATTCAGAGCCGATGGCCTCTGAAAAACACCAACAATGCGGTCAGTGGTCGAACCACCTCGGGGCCAGGTCAGGGAAAAGTTTGGGTACCTCTGTCGGCTGGCCCTGGTCTGGTCCTAACCACAGCAACAGCAGTGGCAACCCCTGCAACAAAATCTTCAGCTTCATCACAGCCTGGCAGTGCAGCCATATTCCGGCAGCAGCACCGAACAGGTGAGTCAAAGATCTATGCTGACACCTGCTGGTCACTAATTGGTAACTGCGGGTTGCTGTCATTTTTCGAGCAGTGTGTGTGTCTGTGAAAGATGGTTATTTATTTTCAAAATGGAAGTGCAGTAGAACAATATTTGACCTGTTGGAGCCTGATTAAAAACCAAATGTGCATCATATTTTTTTATGATACCTATAGCTTGTACATATGCTCAAAGTTGGTTGATGTAAACGAGGTGTGGCTTCGGTTAATGGCTGCAGTGTTGTCAACCATTTGCATGCTAAAAATGAGAGGGGGAAGCTTTTTTTTTCCCCCCTCTCGACCTTAGGAGAACCCCACGCTGTCAGTTCACAAATGAACCATCTGAAAACAGAAGTTGCTTCAGAGCTACAGGGAAATTAAATTCGAACGTGGTTGGAATGTTCAGATTGGTGGATTGCCGTATGTGTTGTTAACCATAAGCGGTTAGGTGGATGGATGTTTGTGAACCCGTGATGGACTGGCATCGCATCCACAGTGACCCTGTCTTGTGCTCTCAGACACCTGGGATTTGCTCCAGGCCATTCCTATGACTTTGTACTGGGTATGCAGTTTGAGGACAGAAAAATGTGTATTTAAATCTTGGCCAATAAATCCAAAACAACAAACAGTGCTGCTACCATGGTTTAAACCTGTATAGGACTCCACAATGTTGCTGTGTTGTCAAGGCTTCGTTTCTAACATACGGCTGTGGCAGAAACAGGATCCGCCATTTTGTTTTGCCTCATTTGGCTATGTGTGTGCGTGTGTGTGGTACTGTTCCATTAAATCACCTGTGTCTTGAGATATCATGAAGCCACGGGTGAAGGAGGAATAAAACTGGAGAGAGCAGGTTTGTGACAACATGGAATTTGCTTTGCCTAACAAAGCCTTCTACAGGTGGGGGGATCTTCGCATGGTGTCAGAGGGACTTGTGGGTAAGCTTTCGACAGCAACGCTGTCACATCAGTGGTCACGAATGACTTTTCAAGGGCTTTAGTGACACAGGTGTTTCTTGCCTCCCCCCATTACGGCGTGCCTCTTGCAGAATGCCTAGCAGAACAACTGACAGAGGCAGCAAATTCGTGAGGAGAATGTTGGAGCTGTGGATGCCAGCTCATCCGAGTTAAGCCTTTATTTGCAGGATGACTCATCAGAGAAGACCGTTTACCAGGGTGGGCAGGGGAGGCAGAGTCACAAAGGAACAGAAAAGTCATGGAACAATAACGGCAAGCCGTCAGCACTCCTGTTTCATGAGTTTGGCTAAGTCGGGCTAATCAGGGAACGCCACTGTTGTGCTTCCCTCTGACTTTGATTGAGTGGCTTTTTTCTTGTTTGTGGTTAATGACCTGTGCACTAAATTTATTTTTTAAGTTTTTCTTTTTTTTTTTTTTTTAATCTGTCAGTCACTGAATTTTGGAGGTGGTCGATCCCCCCTCCCCCCCCACTCATTCACACAATAGTTACCGCACTCAGTCAAACCTGCTGAGTCAAATGAGTGTTAAAAGGACCTCTCCCTTTATGCGACCTGCTTTCTTACAAATTGCTTTCCCTCATCATTTAGATGGCAGGACAAAGTTGCCATTTTACATGTTTTGATTTTTACAGTTCAACACAGTTGATGCTTCCCAAAGCATGCTGCTAATCTTTTATTTGCTCGTTCTCGTCTTCCATTTTCCAGACTCCTCCTCTCCTCTAGTTAATCTCAAAGTCCTTTTTGAAGCCTTCCAAATTGTCGTTTTTTCCCTCTGTGTTTTCCTCATCACCATCACCTAACTGCACTGCTGTATCCCAGCCAGGAGTGTTTATACCTGCAGACACATTCAGCTGATTCTCATCCTTCCCTGGATCATTCTTTTGCTTAAGTCTCTCTGATAGTGAGTTATGCCAGTGCCACTGTATTTAAGCAGCTGGTGGCAGGGCTGGCTGCAGATTATTAACCATTTAATGTGGGGACGCATGCGATGAAGGAAACAGAAGGCTGTCACTGACTTATTTCTAGTACGTGTACAAAATAAACGGGCCACATTTTCTTCAACAAGACATGATAGCCATTATTTTTCATGTGCTTATCCAGAAAAGTTATGAGAAAATACATGCAGGTTATTTCTTCTCATATTTTACTAAAAACATAGAACTGTATGAGCTCTTAATTTTGTTTCTTTAATACACTCTGTACCCCTTTATTAACATGCATACAGGGCAATGGTCAAGATTCAGCTTCTAAACAACTCTTCTGTGTCTTTCTGTCAGCTACTAAACGGCCTAATAAACTACTTATCTATGGTTTGACTCTTCTGGACTCTGCACTTAGCACTCGAAGGTTTCTGACCATTTCATTGTTTGTGCTGTTCTTACAGGCAGAATAACGTTACTTTTGCACAATCTGAACGGCTCATTGAAGACTTCGCTCAATGGTCAGAATTTGGTGATTGGTTAAAATATACGTTTTGGGTTTCTGGTTCTATATGTTTCATAAGGCAAAGTAATGAAAGGCTCTGCTGCCTGCTCTCACTTAATTGATTTATAGACTTGCTGTATGTCATGAGATGTCGAGGCTTTGAACTGTGTGTCGAGTAATCCAGGAGAAACTCTATGAAGTGCGTACCGGCACTGGTTTCATTGTAGTCCTTTGATGTAATCAATGAGGCGTGAAGCCTTGCCAGCCATCACGCAGCATGCCGCTGGTTTGGGTAGGAACGTGAATCGCACCAGGATTTGAGTGTATTTATAAGAGTCAAAGAGACATGAATTTTTCTGGTACAACAGTAATTTTGTGTTGTCTCCATGTAACTGTAGCATGGAGCCACTAAGAAAAAAAGGATATCTCCTATTTGGACCTTATTTTAGACAATAACATAACACTATTACAAATGCTGAATGTTTTTTTAGAAATATACATTTAGGTTTCCACTGCTTTATATGCTGGCAGTGGGATTTTTGTGCTCCGTAGCCTCATCTGTACCCTGTAAACAGGTACGGGAGATCGTTTCTAAAAAAGGAATCACCTCAGTCTCAATGCAGTTGAGAAATTGTTGTTTCTAAATAAAAATCGATAATATCTTCCCTCAAAAACCATTGTCTGTGTTTTACATGAACACCTTCAGCAAGGTGAGCTCTGCTCAGTCACTCCATTTGCATAATTCTTTTAAGGCAAGTAATAGCCAAACATCGACTTGGTGGTATTCGCTAGGCAATCATCAGGGAAAGCTGAGCCATTATGATGAGAGTAGCAGTACCGTTTACAGTAATGTTGAGATTGCAAACATACGCCGACCAGTAATAAAACACAAACTTATATATGTTTTCCTTTTATTTATTATTTTGACGATTTTTGTTCCCCAAAAGCTTGGTGAGAATTGGCACATCACTTAGTTGGCTTGACTGTTCCACCTGGTGCCAGCAGATGGCAGAATGCCTGCATGAAGCGTCAAGAAATGAACATTTCGAAGCACCACTTTTCTGGAATGGTTCATTGCTTCACAAAGCTTCATGTCACCATCGCTATAAAGCACATCAGCTTTTTATTGAAAGCTGGGATATTTTGTGGTCATGCCCTCCATTATACTAGGCTGCATTTGAAGCAAGGTTGAACATCATTGTTGTCAGGAAACGAGAAACGTGCTGCAGGATACCTGAATTCGTGATAGACAGTTGAGATATTGTTACAACAGTTGTAATCCTGCTATATATTTGTTTCCTGAGTACACAATTATACAAGAAAAAATTAATGCATTGTAGCTTGCATTATTGGAGAAACAAATGTCAGTTGCTGAGGATAAATGGTAGCATGAAAATCAGCTCCTTTAAGGTATAAAATAGTTGTAAGCAGTCAGATTGTTAACTTTCAGTTGTGCTTCACGATTGGTCATTTAAATCTTGAAAATGTTGAAAATAGATGTAGTTCACTGAATCTCTTTAAACTTTTCTAAAAGTTGTGAAGATTGTATTGCCATCACAATGAAGTTTATGTTACCTGATAAATGACATATTGACCGTTGTAAACCACTCCTCACTGCAGTCTTGCCAAACGTATTAAAACTGCTGATGGACTTTAATTCCAGCATCGGCCCTGCAGTCCTTTCAGATCCTCCTTCACATGTAAGACCGAGTATTACTTTTGTGTGCCACATGGCTCAGTCCTAGAGCCTTTGATTGTTTCGTTGGACCTGCTGTCCCTTTGAGAGGGTTATTGAAAAACATGATGTTGAATTTCAGGCAGTCAGTGATGCACTTTTGAATTACAGTGGCTACACTGGAAATGGGGTTAGGAAGTGGAACGCAAAGAAAACAGCAGCGATTCAGGAAACATTTTATATGCTACATTTGGATTTTTGATTTGGTTTTTGCTTTTAAGCTTGCAATGGCTCTGGATTGACATGCATCATGATGTAATCAGTGCTAAGAGTGGGCATGGCTGCAGTTTACACGTCTGATTGTTGTCTTTCCCACTAGCTTCTGGAGCCATCAGCACCATGGACCCACAGCTGTGTGTTGCTCTTCTGATTCTACATACTGTCCGTTTCCTGCGCGTCGCCTATTGAGAGATGTCGACTCGGAGCACTCTACGCCCTTGACAACAACAGGCAAAGGACTCGTATAAATGACCCGCTTACGGGAAAGGATTAAAAAGACAAGGCCATCAGAAGAAGAAAAGTCTCATCTAAACGCCGGATGCAAATGTGTTGTATAAAAAGCATGAAAACAAAATGAAGGAATCTGTGAATATGAGCTTTGCTCTTCCATTTAGAGGCACCCAACAAACACAAAGCGATGCATTAAGTTTCCCAGTAGCATCTAACACGCTGGTTGCATTGCAGAAATTACCCATTTTGTCTTTAAGAAATGTACCGTTTGGTTATGCTGCAGACCGTCGAGCAGTTAAACATCGTTATATTCCAACATCGTCCGACTGTAAAATGTCTAAGACAAAAACTACACCTGTGCATCATTTCACACGTTTCTTTTTATACATGTTAAGAAATATGACCCGATATATTTTATGTAATGAAGCACATTGTGTCATAGTTGTACGTCTACCACAATAATGTTTATTTTTATGAAAAATGATTCAGACGAGATATTCATTTATAAAATGTTATGTTGCCAGTGTTCAGAGATGCTTTTTTTAAAAAAAATAAATAAAAATAAACCCTTGTGCATATTCTGAACTCATATATCATTGGCCAAAAATTTTTCTTGTCATAACCAACGAAAGTTTTCTTTTAGTAAACTCAGGAGTTGTAACTCACAGCGAATTAGAGAGAACATGAACTTTAACTTTCCCTTTCATAAAACCACACCATATAGTACACGCATCACAGTAATCTTTAAACATTTATCCTTTCATTCATTATCTATGCCCACTTCTCCAGCGCAGGGTTGTGATGAGGCTCGAAGCTATAAAAACATGGATGTCATTCCCTCTCACACACACACAAACCATCACCGGTTCATTACTTAGTGTAAAGCGTGTTACATTTCAATCTACAAATAACCTCGTACTTCTTGACACGTTTATAGGGCTTGGATATTTGCTTTCTGACAGAAGAATGATACATCTCCAAAAACCAAACTGCAATCCACACAATCATAAAATCATAACACAAGCAAGACGATTCAGTTCCTAGATACCTCGGTGTGCCATATATACACTCACAGATAAGCCCATCCACGGATAAGACAACCCTTGAAATTTCAACCAAAACGCCATGAAAAAAGCAGCACGCGGGGATAAGCCATTTGTGAAAATTGAAAACAGAATCTGTTCTGGAAAACAAAATATATTAACACAAAATATGAAAACAAATTAAGTCCTTCAGAATTTGTTGAAAAAAAAAAAAACTTAGAAAAATGATCAAAATCTTTAAAAATCTGCATCTTCACTGTCTGATTTTCCAAAAAGAAATTCAGATTCTTCCTTTGTAACGCTGCTAGCGTTCAGAGTCTCAGCCCTACATCGTGTATCATTATCTTTATCAGTGACATCGGGTCCATCAACTTCACATATCACATCACCTTCTGTGTCATCCATAACATTGCTGATACCACATTTCAGAAATGAAGAACGAACCATATAAAAAAAAATGTCTCCCTGTGCATCATCTATACCAATTTTGCTATAACCTCTAAATCTGGTTTCTTGAAATTTAAATTTAAATTTTTATTACCTATGCATGATAAGAACCCATGGGTTCAAGATGAGGTCAAAGGAAATTGCACTGTTGAAAAAACCCATTTTTGATTTGTGGTAATCGCACAGAAAGTTGTGTATTCTCTGATATTGTTATATTGCATACATATCTCACCAAATGAGTGAACGAAATTTTGTGACATCAGTTGACCAAAACTGCATGTCTTTGCACACTGATTTCTTCCCACAGTCAAAAAGAACAACCGCACAAACAAGGAGAAAACATACAAACTCCACATACTCGTACATATAAAGGGCAAACTCTCGTCTCGTGTCTTCGAACCACCTAGGTGGAAGATATAAGTAGAATGCAGTACAGTCAGAAAATCTGTCAGATGCCAAAAATGGACACCATTCATGTATACCAAACAAAAAGCATCTCTTCTCTCTGTTTTTGGACTCTGGAAAATGCAAACTTAAAATCTGACAATTTCAAACAATAGCTTAGGTAAAAAAAATAATTGATATTTTCAGTTTTCGTAAATATGTTTGTAAACATAACCATAAGAGGAGAGAAGAAAATGAATACAGCAAAAGTTGGTCACATAGAGAAGTATTATGAACCATAAATCTAACATTTTGTGGTTTACAAGAGAGGCTCTGATAATTTTGAAGGCTGCGATTGTTTTGTTTAAATTTGATGTGGTTAAATTTTTCAGTCAAGAACTCCATAAAACACTTTAATGAAATAAAATATTAAGACTAAAGTACTTGTTTGTTTCCACTTGCATGCTTATTTCCATTATTTAAATCTCTCCAAACAGCATACGTGGCTAATAAATTGGATTATTAAAGTTTCTTCTGAAATTTATTTTCAAACATGGACCCATGGAACAAAGCCTCATTAATGAACCATCATTCCAACTTTCTAGTCTTTTTCCTTAAACACAAACACCCCGGTCGTTGTACAAAATCAACAGCATCATTTTGTTTAAGCAGTGAGTATTGGAGAATTGTAAAACATTGTTCACAATAAAGGTATTGGAAGACCTGGAAAAAATGACTGTAAAAAATGTGCATGTCTTGTATTGAAGTTTATTGTTTATTGTCATATCTAATTTAAATTTAAAAATGTTATTTTTTTTAAACCACTTATTGACTTGTATGATTATTCCTTACAAAAATTCCAAAAAAAAAAAAGACTACGAATGACTACTTCAAGTGACAGGAAGCTGGTGTGTTTGACAAAATACTGTATGTGTGCTTCTAATACCTCCAGAGGGCATCCCCAGGCTTATAGAAGAGTTCAAATAAAATGGAATCAGAAACAGGGGGATGCTTCATATATTTAATTTCTTTAAACAACAGCTGCCACAGACATAATTTTTTTGGGGGGGGTTTACCTTCATTCAGAATAAGTTTTAACAAATTTCTCCAAATTTTCTTTATGCAAATGTATGTCTGTTCCAGAAAGCGGGCTCAACAAATCCTATAGTCAGGCCGGAATTCTGATTGGAGGAAACTGTAAGCCTGACTTCAAGATTTGTTGATTCTCTGAATCTCGAGTTAACAAATCCAGCTTAGTCAGAATCCTGCTTTGTGGAACAGACTCCAGTATAGGAGACACAAAATTAAGCAGGGTGACTCTGATATTGGATTTTCTATGAAGGGAACGAATCAGGGAGTCACCTTTAAGTGTCAGAAAAGAAACAGACTCATTAATGATACCTTGACATCTGTACCCCTGTGTGTGTGTGTGTGTGTTATTCTTGATTAGCAATTTGGCACTACAGAGAACTGCATGTGGTTATGGACTATAGCTGCTCTCTCTTTTCCAGTATACCTAGGAATAAGAATAATATCTCTGAATAGTGTGAGTATATGAATATTTAAAACATTCACACGACACTTTTGGAAATATACCCCAAAGGGGCAAGTAAGTAATGGAGGCATAATTCTTACACTTCTTACACAGATAAATGATAATCTGATCTGCTAAATATGCAGAAAAAAAGTGTACTTAATGAGAAGCACTACAGAATACTATGTACACTTAAATCATTCATGAAGTTAAATGCTTCAAATAAGGTTTTATTAGGATCAATTCGCAGTGCTTCACTATTAGCTGATTTTGCATTTCCACATTTGATGTTTTTAGTATGTTAGGTATGTCAAACCAATTTAATTTTAATTCATGGGGTGCCTTTGACGAGGAGCATTATCACAAAGCGTTTTATATAGTCCTGAGCCCAAGGTCCCCAGAGAGTAAGCCAAATGTGACAGTGGCCAAAAAAAACTCCCTCAGCAGGAAGAAACCTCGGGAGGAACCAGACTCAAGGGGGAAGCCCATCCTCCTCTGGCCGGCACCGGGCTGGACAAGTTCATTAATACAATAACATGAACAACAGTGAGGGAGGACTGTCAGGTTAACAACGCCGTATTGAATGAGGCAATTAGGTGATTGTGTTGAAGAGCAAGTTCTGTGACTCAGATGACAGCAATCTGATCAGGGTGGAAAAGTGACAGGTAGGTATTATAAACAAATACAGAGATCTCCTGAATCCAGACTTCTGAAAGGAGCACCCCAGAAAGACAGGCTGGGAGAGAGGAAAGTGTGCAAGCAGACCAGCAATTAAAGATGGCCGAATAATTACAATAAAACAACACAAGCTCCAGCAGGACCACATATGGTACCATAACTATGAGAGAGAGACCAGTTGGGACACAGGCATGAGGAATCCTTGAACGCCAGCACTCCAACAACACACAGTACATGCGAAGCAGGAGTGACAGCACTGACAGAACAGTTCATCCAAAGTTAGTGACACTGATCCCCACCCAGCTCTACACCTCAGACTATAGTCTAGCTGGTGAGTGAGTAACTACCTAAAGTCAGTATAAGATAATCTACACAGAAGTTTTTAAGCCTAAACTTAAAGACAGAAAGTGAAGTCTAAATGCATAGCAGTTCATCTAAACCTGGAGTTAGATTATTCTCCTTAGAGTCGACTTCAGTATGGAACATATATACAGGGGTCCAGTTTTACTTATTTCTGGAATTATGGTCTTTCTGAGTGACAAGATAGAAAACAATTTGTTCAAAACACGTCAAAAATTAACGTGTGCAAAGATTTTTTATATCCTTGTTTAATCAACGTTGAACTATACCCCCTTGTGGTCATTTTGGAAAATGACACATTCATTTTATCATCGGAATAATTTCTGTGCTTCCATCTCATACTGTAATATAAGGCTCTACAGGTCTGTAGGAATGATGTCATAGATATCTTAATGAGGATGAACATGTAATTAAACACAGTTATAGCTACGGCTTCTAAATCATTTAAAATAAACATTGCTCAGCTTATTATGGTATGTCTGTCTGGCAGAAGACTTTTTCTAATTATAGCAATTTTAAGGCTATACAGAGTGGCCATTGATCAAATGACCTTTTTTGCAATATGATTACCCTCCCTCCAAAAAAAGAGACGTGATCTGCAGGCAGTCCTGTTCCTTGTACAGGTATGTGACTGCAATATCATAACTGACATACACTCACACTATGACGACCCCTCCCTTTTGAGAATGCCAGACTATGTCCGAGTGAGTTAAACCTATGCCTTATAATTAATAAACTCATGTTTGCATTGTTTAACGAGTCATGCATCAGCTCTGAGGGTTCAAAGTTCAAACTATAGCAGCTGTCTTCTCTGTTCCACTCGAAGTTTTGCCCTGTCTGATGCCTGGCATGGATGTGACTTGTGAAATATAAAGCAATTTGCCAAACTCTTATGGTGGTTCGCAATGCGCAAAGATCCACACTTTATTTTACCTGTAAGCTCCAGCATGAGATAACCAGTTGTAGGTGGATGTCTCGATCATACGGGTGACAAAATTTTACTTTTTGAAGCATAGATTCATGAAAAAAATATTTTAAACTGAAGACTGGCAGGCGGTCATGCCAAGTACCGAGAGGAAGTGACACCAAGCAGATCTCACTGACTCTAAACAAGAATGCAAATTTGAATGGCTTCCATTCTGGAAAGAATTCCTTGGCACTACAAAGGAAAGTTTAGGTTCCCCAATGTAATCATACTCAACTCTGGTGAAAAATATTATGTGATGATAAATGTCTTGTTGAGTTGACACCCTTAAGGCAAGTCTGCATTCTTAAGCAGCGTGTTAGTTTTGCCTGTGAATGCTGACGTGGACTGTGAAACCTGAAATCACCGAGACCTAAAGTGGCTAAAGCAAAATGTAGCTCGCTTTGGGGAAAAAAAAAAACAAAAAAATCAAACTACCATAACCAACTCGTGAGCGACAGAGAAATACGCAATTCTGCAAGAAAATTTTTGCACGTAACTTACAGAAATAAAGTAAAACAAAACTTGATGTGGGGCCACGGTAGCTAAGCGGTTAGCAATGTAGCCTTACACATCCAGATTTGGGGGTTTCTATTACTCTTACAATTCGTGTGTGTGTGAGAGATCACATATGTCTTGCTGGTTTCCTCTTTCAGTCCAAAGACCAGCACAGGAATGCTTGTTTTGCATTTGTTAACCATTCAATAGAGCAGTCACATGTTAGTCTCAAGTTAAAGCGTTTTAGATGACTCATTCAGACGATTCTTTAATATTCACAAATGAAGTTATAAATATTTTGCTAAGATGTCCCTTCCAGCTGGCCAATATCAGCTTTTGGTATCTGAGAGAATCTGTCATCCCTAATCACCGGACGGCCCTATATAAATAATTCCTCTCTGATTAAGAAGTAGACGTAGAGGACTGATCTTTTTTTATCACTATTTTTTGATAATTATGTGATCAGGATGAAAATTCTGCAAAGGTCACTTTAATTGTTTCATAGATTTGACACCCAAAGTTTTCAAGAATCTTACATCATTCCTCAGTTACGACTGACATACGAAACAATCACAAATATAAATTTCGAAGCTTCAGAAATTGTGTGTGTGTGTGGGGGGGTGTCTCTAACAAATGTGCAACTTTACTACCAGCCTACCCGAATCAAAGAGAGTGTAGGTGGTTTACATTGTGGGATGAAATAAGATCTTTTACAAGCCACCCACGTTTAAGATCCCTACTATTAATTCAAAGCAACCATAAGGTACCTCCTTTAACTTAATTAATGTGTAGTTTGTACATAACACACAGCTTGCATGGAGAGATACAGAAAAGTCTGCAAAAATCCAAAGTCATAAATTACTATGCCCTCTCTTGCTTTGAATCCCATTACCCCTTCACAGACTAGGAGCATAGGACCATGAGATGGATTTCAATACAATTAGGCTTCTCCTGGTTTTTTTTACAGATGGATTCTTGAGATTGTTAGAACAGATTACGAATTGTGATATTCCTAACAGCGATCTAAATACATTTTTATGAGTAAGACACTTCACTGAATCACAACAAACAAAATAAGGTGTATTACATAACTCTGTTATACACAATAAACAGTTTGCTTCTTCCAGTATATTAAGGGGTAAGATCTTAAATTGATATGCCTTTCTGTCAAACATGTACATTTTGTTATGACACGCCTAGGCTGACCAGAAAAAGACCTTGAATTGTCCTTTAACGCATCATCATCATCATTAAAAGGATCAAATAGGATTTTACAGAAATGTTTCCCTTAATGTGCGTGAACAAAATTTAAAACATTATTTAAATCATCTGCCTCATAGCAGTTGTCACGACCACACGGGCAGGACCCAAGTGCAGGTAAGGCTCTTTAATCATGGTCATAACCAGGAGAGGCAAAAGCCAAACAGACTAGAGCTTCGATGCAAAAGGGGGTATTCAAAAACCATAGTCAAGACAGGCAAAGTCAAGATCAGGGCAGATAGAGTTTCCAAGAGGCCAAGGAGAATCCAAAATGTGGTCATGGTCACAGGCAAAGGTCCAAAATCCAGAAGAAGAATCAGAATAGCAACCAATACCAAAGGAACGACAGGCAAAGGGCAAAAACCACAGAACAAACAAAGATCATACACAAAGGGCCTCAAAGATTAGTCAGGTGCCCAATATGTGTTAGGGTAAACATGCTATACCTCACAACAAGGTGAGCACTTGGCTGGGCTCAAGTAATGTGCACTCGACGAGACACAGCTGATCAATATTCTGGTGATGATGTTCTGGAGTAGATTGAGGGTGGATGTGGCTGGCTATGCAGGCTGGGCTGGGGCATGACATCAGTATGCTCCGTGAAAAATTCATTAATCACTCATAATTTTTCAAATGTAAGATTAGTTCAGGTACTACAATACATGCATTTTGAACTGGCACCAAGATAATGGCCTATTAGAAGGGGATTCATTTTATTACCCAAGAAATATTTGACACAAATGTTTTTGTCTCCTGAAATATTTATTACAATCTATAAGTATGGCACTAGCTATCTCTTAAATACTTTCATTTGTTCAGCTAAAAAGCCTTTTTCATTTTACTCTTCTACCAATATGTGGTAAAAACAAACCTGTGATGGTTACCCTAAAAATGAGAATATGATTGTACACCGAACATTTTGGTAAGTCTTAATAATTGCCCAGTCATATTGATTATCTCTTTCTTTCTCAGACATATTTTTCTAGTATTATCTTTTCCCATCAATATCCACGTACTTTGTCATAATAAAATCCAAATAAAAAGATTTTTTTTTTATTATTTTCTTTAAAAATCTTTTTGTAGCATGTGGTTTTCCGGAGTGGTGAAAACAAGTTTCCACACTTCACCTTTGCTTTGAACTGTTTTCTGAAAATTTAATGACAGCATTAGTCACTGCTTTCTTCAGTGTGTGATCACCTGAGACCAGCGAAATCAGCTTGTCTGCGTTGTTCCAAATGACTGAGGCCAACGTGGGCATTATGTCATTGTGGAGATCCATCTCCTGTGCAAATTAGAGAACATTTATGATCGCAGGTAGTGATCTAAACTTTCCTTTGGTTGTTATGGCTCCCAGAATCCCTTCCAAAGTAGCACCTGCCATCAAAATGCAGACGGTTATGATTCTACCATTAAATGCATTTTAAAATTAATCTAATTATTTTAAAATACATTAAGCAAAGCAAAATCCCCAATCTACAGTATTTTGCTTCCTGTGCAATTAGATGTGAGAAAATTTCTGTTATCCAAAATGTTATTAACTTCTGCTTGTCCGTAACTTCATGGCTGCAACTGTAGCTTTGCTAAAATCTTTTTATATCTTATTGTGCATTTGTTGGTTGCTATAATTTGGACCTTCACTCTCTGCATGGTCTTTGACACAATGTGGTCAGCTCATCGCTGTTTAACTCATCGGCTGCCGGCAGCGGCTGCGTTGTCAATACACTTCATCCCCTTGGTGCACAAACACACTGTACTTGTGCAAAAGGCCCAAACATGCAATTGCTGAAAAATAAACTTGACAAGTGGAATGCAAGGATTAATTTTCACTGTGAGCTGCAATGCAGTGGCATTCATGGAAGCACGGTTCAATGCAACAGTCTGGAATATGGCAGCAAACTGCCAGGATTGAGAGTTTTCCAGCAAGAAGACCTGACTCTGGGGAAAAAAGAGAAGTGGAGGGGTGAGACTTATGAGTAACACTCACTGGGGTTTAGCGTCATGATGCTCTCCAGACTTAGAGTTCCTGGCCATCAATGTCCACCCCTTCTACCTCCCTGGAAAATTTGGCTCAGTCATTCTGACATGGGTGTTTATATCCCACCACAAGCTGACAAAGCAACTTCACTGGATAAACTGTATGAAACAATTAATGGACAGGAACATTCACACCTGCAAGGTGTCTTCATTGTTGGCAGTTTGACGAGGGTGAACATGAGGAGAGTCCTCCCTAAATACTACCAACATACTTATTTTTCCCACACATGGTGAACAGACTCAGGACCATTGCTATTCAAGACTTATGGACAGTTGAACACCTATCCTCCACCCTTTGACAAAGGTGATCACAACAGAATTCTGCTGCTGCCTGTTTACAGAAGACTGAAACACAAAACTCCAGTTCTGGAGATAGACAGTGCTGTCCATTAGCATACCAAATGACTGCTTTGAAACCACAGACTGCCAAATATTCTGGGACGCAGCAGACTGAGACATCAAGGAACACACAATTCTGTTGTTAGCTTCATCGGTAAGTGCACAGATGAGTTTGGTCCAAAAATCTGTCTGTGCATTTCCTAAACAGAAGACTTGGGTCAACGTTGATGTCAGAGCCAAGCTGAGAGCATGGTCTGCTGCCTACAAATCTGGTGACCTAGTTGCCTACAAGAAGTCAAGATATGGCCTTCAGAAATCTATCAGGCAGGCCGGGAGAATATGTAGAGACAAAGTTAAATCTCACTACTGAAATGGAGACACTAGACATGTAGAATGGCTTGTGTACGATCACAGACTACGAAGGTAGTAGCAACAGCCACAGGAAAGCTAACACCTCATTACTGGACAAACTTACAAAGTCTGTGCTTGGTTTGAGGTGAATAACACTACACGAGTGATACTACCAGCTGCTCCAAGCACCTCTACACAAAATCTTCATGAGGGTCAACACCTGAAAAGCTCCAGGATCTGACTGCAGTCATGGCTGTGTCCTAAAAGCATGCACTGACCAGCTTGTTGAAGTTTTCATAGACAGTTCCACACCTGCTTCAAGAAGACCACCATTGATCCAGTCCTGAAGAGACCCGCCATCTCCTACCTGAATGACTATCACCCAGTAGTGCTGACCTCCATAGCCATGAAATACTTTGAGCTAATGGTCAGATCCTACATCTGTTCAGTCCTTCCTGACACTTTGGACCCCCAGCAATTTGAATACTGTGCCAACAGACCTACTGAGGGCACCATTGCCCTGGCACTGCCACCTTGAGGGGAAGAACACCAATGTGCGAATGTTGTTGTTGACTACAGTTCTGCGTTCAACACCATCATGCCTACTAAGCTCATTACTAAGCTACAGGGCCTGGGCTTGGACAACCATCGGTGAAACTGGATCCTGGACTTTTTGACAGGCAGACCACAAGTCGTCAGAGTATGTAGCCTCACATCGTCCACTCTCGTCCTCAACACAGGGGATCCCTAGGGACATGTGCTTAGCCCCCTACTATACCTGTTCACTCATGGCTGTGTGGGACAGACCAGCCCCAACATCGACCTGAAGTGTGCCGACGATACCAGCATTGTGGAACTGATCACGGACAATGACAAGACGGCCTGCAGAGAGGAGGTCAGAGCCCTAGTTACATAATGTTTTGACAACAACCTCTTCTTAAAGGATGATTGTGAACTACAGGAAGGGATGGAGGGAAGGCACGGCCCCATTCAAAGCAACAAAATAGTGGAATAGTCTAACAGCAACAGTGCAGGATTCAGCCTCACTCACTGTCTTTAAGTCTAAGCTTAAAAACTTCTGTGTAGATTATCTTATACTGACTTTAGGTAGTTACTCACTCACCAGCTAGACTATAGTCTGAGGCTTAGAGCTGGGTGGGGTTCAATGTCACTAAATTTGGATGAACTGTTCTGTCAGTGCTACCACTCCTGCGTTGCATGTTTCTGTGTGTTGTTGGTGTGCGGTCATTCAGGGATTCCTCATTCCTGTGTCCCCACTGGCTTCACCCTCATAGTTATGATGCCATTATATTGTCCTGCCGAAGCCTAGTTTTTTCATGGCACCCACTCTGCTATTTTAAATTTCTGCTCTGCTCATGCACTTTTCTCTCTCCCCCTGTTTTTCTGGGGTGTTCCTTCCAGAGGTCTGGATTGAAGAGATTCTCCTGTTCTCCTATGTCTTCTCTCCCTATAACCTATTTCCCATCTGTATCATTCCACCCCCTCACTGCTGTACACCATACTGTATCTATGAACCTATCCTGCCCAGTGCCAGCTAGAGGAGGATGGGCTTCCTCCTTGAGTCTGGTTACTCCCAAGGTTTCCACTTCTAAGAGTTTGCCCCTGCCACTGATACCCTTGGCCAACTTTCTTGGGACGCTGTGGCTCTGAAAAGCACTCTGTGATGATGCTCTTTGTTAAAGGCACCGTCTAAATAAAATTTAATTGGATTAATTTAAGTTTTCTCTCCCAGCCTAAAACATTTGCACATTACTGTACATATCTGAAAATAAATAAATGATTTCAATGTATTCTGAGTAATATTAAGTATTTAAGATATGCAAAAATCAATTGAAAATTTAATTTTAGGATACCAGTAAAATTTTAAGATACATTTTACATAAAGTAGGTTATGATGGCTAAAATTTAGAACATCTCGTGTTCTGTTGAGATCACTTTTATTTTACATTTGTTTTGGGGTCTCAGGGACCCCAGTGATGAAACTCTGAAAATATAGCAACATTTTCAAAATCACCTTGTTTTTTATATTCAAGTGTTTCTCCATTACTATTGTCCATTTACAGTAGATAGAAAATGGTTCAAAGTTTAGCCATGACACGAGTCCTCAAATGTTCAATGCACTCTGATGATCACAGTATTTGGAACCAATGATTCTGCCCTGGACGTCTCGTTTATATGATGACACACAGTATAGTTTTGGTAGTGTACTCAGTCAATCGTGAATTTTGTGCTGTAACAGTAATATCCAAAGCAAGACACAAAAAAATCCTGCACATATTTCATTTGTTAATCACACTTGCTCTATAAAGTCAACGTTTCAGCTAATCAGCTATATTATCCCTGGTAGCTGAAACCTTTCTGCAGCTCTTCAAACTTGAGGTCCTCATCGTCTGAGTTCATGCATCTTCCCCATGAAGTTCTTTACTCATTCTGGATCGACGGCTTTGGCCCAATAGCCGTCTTTCTTGAAATAGGAGCCAGTGATCATTGAACTTGCATCAAGGTAGTGCTCCACATTAGAGAGAGTCACTCCTGAGCCGATCATGACTGGGATTGTAACCGGCTGCAGGACTTCTGCAAGAAAGTGACCTGATTTCAGCCTGAAGAGGTAGCATTGCACTTGGAAATGTGAAATAAAAAGTGAGGATCAGATGTACTACTTTTAGGCTCCTAAACTATCAAAGTGCCTGTTCAAAGATAACAGAAATATTGAAGAACACTGGGTACATGCTTAAGCTATACTGCTCCAGTGAAATATCCAACTGTAGAAACTCATTTAGAGGGATTGACTAGGTAAAAACAACATTAGATTTTAAGATCTTTTTCCAAAACTGAATATTAGTCTTCAAACCAAATGCCGCTGATTTCTCAGTCATCAGTTTAGGAAAACATAGCAAACAGTTACAGAAGATCCAGACTTAATTCTCATGAAACAGTGTTTTTTTTTTAAATGGCCTTACTAATGAATTGAGGTTTGATCAAGTGGAGTTCCCCTTCTGTGACCCTCCTCCACCTCCAAATAATCAGGCCATATACTGAGCAGAGCCTTTGGGCGATTTGGCAGATTGCGTAAGGGCAGATGTTGGAGGAGCTGCAGCAAGCCATGCCTACTCCATTCCATGTGAGATCCATGCTGTGCTAAGTACTCAAAGTGGCCCTGAGGAAAGCACTTTGAAAATCTGCGCATTTGCATTTGCTGTCCACCATGAGTCCTATCATGGGAAAACTGTAGGAAAATAGAACTGAAACAGAAGTGGAAAATCTTTCTCACCCTGTAATGACGTGACAGATCATAAGTGAAGCAGTAGGACTTGCCTCGGAGTTCACCAGGATTGGCCTGCATTCCTGTGGCTGTTCCTGTTAGGATCAGTCCATCTGAGAGGAAGTGCTCTGCCCGTCTCCACCACGTCCACGTCAGATGTAAGAGCGTGGGAACTGGTCAAGGAGAATAAATAAGGATCATACCTATAATGATTACATTTTCATTATTAGGTATCTTCACACTTCTCTACTATTTACTCTTCAATCAGTACCCTAGCTGTTATACGTGATTATCCACAAGTCTTTATTTTCTGAACATATCCATGTTAAAAGCAATAATGGTAATGAGTAAAAAATACAATTATAAATGTAACGGAACAGAAAACGGATGATAAGGTATCTTGCCACGTGGTCAAAGTAGTGATTCCATTCAAACTAAGGATCAAGGCTGGTATCGCTCACCTGTGTTTCTTTTTAATATCAGTGAAGATCTGGATGTGTTCAGCGCCTATGTGTTTGCCATACCTTAGCAGTTCGCCAGCGCGTCCATTTATAAGGCCCTCGTCAGCAACGTGTCAACAGACATACCCTTCGGCACGAATGAAATCAAGGTCTGCTAGACGGGAGAACGACACAAACTCACTTTCTGCCACTCCTGGAGTGTACCTATTTGCAGTTTATCAGAGCAATTTAAAGCATTTTCAGATACTTTGGTCGTCAATTAGATTTATGGTCTTTGAGGATCTGCTTCCCTTTCAAATAACGGGCAGGTAATGTAGGGATACGGAAAAATATAGCAAGTGTACGCAGTTCAGAACTAGCTATTCTCAGGTACCCCCGGCTATAATACATATAATTAAACACACGCACCTGAAGTGAGAGCCACAGCCAGGGCTTGTTGGTTTGCAGCAGCAAGAATCCGTATCCCCAGGGGAAGAGATGGACAGGCCTGCCTCAGTGCAGCAGATACTGCTGTCCTGGAAGCACACACATCTGGAGCCACTGTCAGTGTGTAACGGAAGGTCGTGCGTATTTTCAATGATGAGACCGTCCTGTTCGATGAAGCTGGTGTCATTTGTTTAATTTCGTGAACACGGGATGTTAAGAAAGTACACCTGATGAGTACTACCATCCACGTATTGCTGGCAGCTAATGTGAGGGTACAACATGGAGATCTCTTTGACTCCATGGTGAAAAACTGCAAACTCTAACAGGCTCCAGGCATGAGGCAGACTATACACAACTTTTCACGGCTATGAGAATTTTGGTATATATCTAAAGAAACATAAATCCTTCATGACTGTAGATCTCTGTAGACTTCATGACTGTAGATTTCTGCTTCACGACATGTACCTTCGACTACTTCAGGATTAAGAGGGCTGCCTGCAGGGACACACACAAAGAAAGACTTATTTAAACATTTTTAGATCCGTAGTCTGTATTTAGACATTTAAAACCTCTGAATATAGGCGTAAACCTGACCTGGTAAGGACTTAACGTGAATCACGCCAATTACGAATTTACAGTAATGAAATACCCAGTGCAAAAAAATGATACTTTATACATTTAAACGAAAACCAGCATCTCTGAGCATTTAGTCTTAACGGGTCTAAGTTACTTTACATTATTTTGTAACCAGTCTATTAACAGGCATCGCGAGTGAAATATTGTTATTTCTCAGTGAAACTAAAATAAGCCAGTTTTACATTATTCTACTGGAATATGTCAGGATATGTCCAACTGTACCCACAATGGGCGTTCGATCAGTTGAAAGGCAGTGGTTTGTTGTGGGACATAAGTCTCAAATTGAATTAGACAGTGTAAGTAATATAATATTTTGTGTGGTCCTACGTGTAGGATACCATCCAGGGGCCGCGAACACCGGGCTGAAAACACCTATACTAGAGGAAAGACAAAGAAAATATTGACATAAAAGTTGGATTAAATTAAATGTTCTGTTAGAATCAACAAGGTGAATTTATTATATCTATTGAACCCATCCGATCTTTATGTAAAATAAATTATATTTGGAAAAAAAGTACATTATAGAAAGCAATTAACAAAAAATAAATTGCCCATTACAATAACTATCTAAACAGGGATTTGATGTAACTATATCGCAAATTCACACTGAAGTTAATATCTAATAATAACAGTCTTAAAAATCAATTTAGCTAATTCAGCTGATTTTTGATGTTTTGTGTGAGGACAACAATTTACTACCTAAATAATAATCACATGAGATTAAAATGCTGCAAAAATTGTTGCAGTAAATTGTTTTTCAGATATACTGTATTTTGCTGAAGCTGTGTATACACATTTTGAAAAAATTAATTCATTGATAATTACTGGTGTGTTAATTCATTTGCCCATTCAAGAACTAAAGCCCATTCAAAGATAATTCATCTCTATTTGCGTGTGTCTCTTTGAATCCTCTCAATTTAATCCGAGTTTTGATAGAAATGTCAGTATTTCTTTGATTTAATCTATGTTTATACTGACTTCAGACTCAATTAGAGTCACATGAACTGTGCTGGATGTGCAAATTCTGAATAGTTTCTTTAATGTAAGACTAACGCAAGCAATGGACAAAGTGCAAGAAGATGTTGCATAAAAGAATATTAGAACACTTTCTGAATATTTTATGCATGCTCTATTTGGGCATCTTGAGGTCACGCATGTATTTAAAAGTACTGGGTGTGAGATGACATGATATTCTCATTGCAGTTTCCTCCTATTGAGCAGGTGCAGCACTGCATATGTGGCTCCATGATTTGATCTTTGAACTGAAATGAGTGCAGCGTTTTTGAGCCATCTCTCGAATAATGGATATCTCTCATTCAGTTAACACGCATATCCCTGGTTACAGTCCTGAAAGTACTGCCTAATGGCCACTAGGTGTCAGTGTTCCTCTTGCGTTGTCTTCACAAAAGATGTCAGCCGCCTTCCTTGAAAGATGCAAGTGTGATGAATGATATCAATGAAATTGACATTCAGTTATGTAAATGTTATCTGAAAAATGCAACTTTGTCTCCATTTTATCTTTGTGGTGCATGCGAAACTTTTCTTCGTCTTCAATAATAATAACAACAACAACAATAATAATAATAATAATAATAATAATAATAATGTATTTTGGATTGTTGTCTTGCCTCAGTATTTTAGATGTGTGGGTCCTGCCATCTTGCTTTCGATTTATTACACTGTTAACTTATTTGTGACCAGGGTCCATTTTACACTCAGAAAAGTGCTTTTACAACAGCTAGGCCTTAAAAAAAGGATGGTTATATCAGTATCACTATCATTTGCCATCGTGCAGCCATTTAAAAGTACACTGAAATTTGTGTGTTTAACAAACATAGTGGTTATGTCTACAAAAAAGAGAGAAAAAAAAAGTTGTAGGAAATTGCATTGTGTGGTCAAGCTTGTAAAAAGTTTTAGTTACTTTTTTCATCCATTTTTCATTGTTGGATAGTTAAAAAATCGAATTGCAGCATGGGTTTAAATTTGGTTATTGTGTTTAATAGTTTTGCCTACTGAATGGCTCCTGCTCAGATGTATTTATAATACACTGTTCATGGTCTTTTCTTAACAGAGTAGTTTTCACACACTAATTGCCATGTGCATTGCTGTTGTACGTAGGGAAGGGCTACATAAGGGGAACTTATTTCACATTCATAAAGGAGATACTTTGTCTTGGCATCACCACTTTATGGTTCTTAAAGTTTGTCCTTGAAAAGCCTCTTTTGGTTTTCCTCCCCCTGTTGCCTCATATGGGGAGTTGCATTCCAAGCTGCATCCAGCCGAGAAGCAATATTCCTCTCTCAAGCCCTGTGCATCGCTCCATGGGCGTCCTGGCACCTCTCACCCTGTGTATCTGAAAGTCGTCGTCTGATTGCCTTCCCGTAATTGTACTTCTTTGTTCTAGTTATACAGCCCACTACAAGACATAGTATATGCCACAATATAGGTAAGCCTCCAGACCTAGACACAATGGTAGTTTTATGCCATTTACACCATTCAAGTGAAGGTGTGCCAAAAATGTTCACCTTTCTCAGACGGATCTGTGGCAGCGGTTACACAGTGACCTACAGCAGGCATGGCGTTAGAGCGACTTCCACATCCTGGTCAGGAGAGGTTGCTCTGTTTCGTTCCATGGTGCAGATACTTTATGGTAGTTTTATAATGAGGTAGCCATCCTGCTAGATGAGGCGGAAGAGATCTACCCATGTGGCCTGAGCCGGTGCTAGCCAGAGATGAGGAGCACAGCAGGGCCAAAGAGAGCAGCCGGTCATTCTGGCTAGCTGTCAGAGATGGCTCCGGTTACGACCTGCTGTGATTGAGAGAGACTGCTGGTGCAGAAGAGGCACAGGGTGAAGGTTGGACCAGTGGTCACCAGGGTGTCCTTCTACATCTCACCTTGGGTAGAGGACGAGCAAGCAGGTCAGTGCATCAGCCATAAAACCGTTACCGTTTTTAAACTTTGAAAATGTTTTGATGGGACAAAAATGTGTTTTTCAATATCCAAGAACCCACAAATGTCATTTTAACGTCTTGAAATGTAGAAACTTCGCAGTCAATAGACCAATACATGGATAAGATTTAATTTAAAAATATGTCAGATCTGTCTTATCTTAGGATTACTGTCTAATTCTTTATGATTGGTCTTCACTAGTTTCTCAATTCTCAGTGCATGGGACGTGGATAATATTTATGTAGCAGCTTATTGTAAAGTGTTTAATAAAATACAAATTATGTTGTATGAACAGTGAGTGTTGCCATTTTACATTTGTAGGAGTGTATGTGGCTTTAATCGATTCAGACTGTTGTACCAATGCATTGTTAAAATGCTCTCTCCTATTATACTAATTCAAGTCTTTGGTATGTGTGTGTAAATGCTGCCCTCTTGTGGTTACTCCTTTAAATTATTCTGGGCTAGTTTTGGGAAGTCTGCTGTAGTTCAACGAATGTGAAATGTGGATACAGCATTTATTTAATTTATATTATTTTGTAGCTTTGTTTAAATGACTGATTTTAATCCTGGTGCAGTATACAAAACGAACATAAGCATGCATTACTTAGAAGGTAATTTGTAGCCGACACACTGCTTGGGAGTATAAACATCACAATTTAACTGAATTAAAATTAAAGGCAAAATAAGAAGTGGAGGATTTTGGTTAAGTATACATGTCTAGTTAAGATGTTCTCTCTTTAACATTTCCATCCTGGCTATAGAGATAACGTGAAAAAATTGTGGGAAAAAATTACTTTTTGCAGACCGGTTCAAAGAGCGATTGTTCACTCAGCATTTCTCAGTTCTTAAATAAAATCTGAAATGAATTGTCACACGTTGTAAGGACACTTTTGGTGTATTAAAAACTCTCATTTATTTAAATTGTATATATCCATGTAACAGAAAATTGTCTGTGGCCCATCAGTATTCATAGTGCCCATACTGTATACTTTGATGTGCAGTGTTTTTGTTAATTGGGCTGATTTTATGCATGGAGAGACAGCTTGTTACGTTCCATTAGCCATCTGTGTGTCCACCACATTTTTGGAGGGTAGGCTTTGGCACTTCCTATACAATCTTGTGCATTTATTTACATTTCTTCAGGGAGTTCGTTCCATCCATCCATCCATCCATCCATCCATTCAACTTCCAGCCACTTAAAGACTGAACAGGAGACAGACGGTACGAGGCAGTAGTACTGCAAACCCTGGATGGGCCACAGGGCACATGCATGGGGAGATAAACAGCCTCTACACACATGGAGCAGAGGTGGGATTCAAACAGTTCTACTCACTCAGCCAGCATCTCGTAGGAGTTGTTTTTGTGTGTGTGTGTGTGTGTGTGTGTGTGTGTGTGTGTATTTTTTGTATATATTAATGATACTGTATAATGCATACATTTTGTGATTTTTTTGGTGCGTTGATTCATCTTATTAATCCATTTCGAATATTTGGATGGATATGTAATTTTTGCCAGGAAGTTACCAATTCCATGTAAATTAAAAATGATTTCTGTAGTACAGTACATCGCTCATAGGCATTATAGAACTGCAGTGTATTTTGCCTCTTTCATTAAAATGCTCTGCGTTGACTACTTATTAATTTATTTTTGTTAATTAAACCTTGCAACATTTACAAAATATAAGATAAAACATTTAAGTAAACCCGTTAACCGAATGCTTGACATAGTGTAGGTACGCTAAACAAAATGAATTTATTGCGGCATTACAGCCATAAGTCCTAATCGGCCCACCTGTTGGCTGTAACCAAACAAGCAAGTGCAATCGGTTTGCAGTGATATTTAATACAGCACACAGATGCCAAATGTCTTTAGAGTGTATCCAGTGCTGAGGAAATGAAGTCGCCCTGACATCCGCGTGCTGGCAAAAACACCAGCCATTTGCTTAATCACGTCCTAATAATTGGGATTTTCTTTCATTCTTTTTTTTTTTTTGCTTTGCTTAAATTTTGAACTAAAATTCTAGAAAGAGACGGTGTCTGTATATCCTCTGCCCTGCGGTCAACAGTAAAATTTGACGGCGACTCTGATGTTTGGCTGCTAAGTTAAACGAGTATCACAGAGACATAATGTTGAACAGACAGGTTTCACTTTCTGTACTCTATTCTGTTCTCTACGGGATTTCCCAATCCCAGCTACCCAGTAAAAGTTAACACCTGATTGTAGACAGAGAAAGGTAGAGAGCCACTGCTCGTCTCAGTCACAGCTGCAGGCATTCATTAGGCTGCAAAGTAGATGTCAGCAACACGGCCGTCATCAGGCTCTTCTGGCTTTCCGCAGCTTCGTCTGCCCGTTCTCATCCGGGTGCACATAAAGAGGCTGAGGCAACCTGCGATAACACCTGTGCCATGTCAGAGGAAGTGCATTAGCAGATTGTTCGTCTGTTAAGAGCGTCTCTCTGCTCCCATTCTCTGCTTGCAAGGGGGACACCCATCCACGTCTTCTGGTCTTAACAACAAAGCCCAGGTGTGACTCCTCCCCTAAATGGATCTAATTAAGTAGTGTTTCCAGGGTAACCATCCCACTTACACTCACACCACCTGTTAGCACTGGCCCTTTCGTTTATCTGCATCATACACTCTCGCATTTTGGAGCATTTCATTTGTCAGTGAAATATTTTCCCAGTAACTTTAGTGGACTGCCCTGTGCTCACGTTTCCACATACTGTACTCTATTCATATTGCGATACCTAGAGTATTCTTACAATCATAATTACCTGTCATGTTACAGGTTTTCCCACATTCATATTTTACATGTACCATAAAATGGTTATATTTGAAGTGATTTGTAATTGCGGCAGGTAAAATGCGTTTAGATACAGTACTAATGTACAGAATTGGACCAGAATTGATAGTCTTGTAAATGTATACAGTCTTGCACAGTTATTTTTAAAAAACTAGCATCTATCTATCTATCTATCTATCTATCTATCTGATTTGTTTTTCATAAACTGAGCACAACATTCATGTGCCCACATTCACATGGCTTTGTGTTGATTTGATGCATGATGTCATGGTGTTGTCTTGTTGAATAATTAATAAAGAACTTAAGACATTAGTGATTGGTATTGATCCCACATCCAGGCAGAAATCTCTGTCTGGTGCAAGCTGCCTGTTTCGATCTGGCGTGACCTATTGTTCGTGGGGAAGTGAGAGACGGGGCGGCGGGGGGGCGGAGGTGCATTAGATGACTTAAAATGCTTGGAGCGTTACAATAAAATTCTCACGTCTTTGTCTCTTTGTTTAAACAGGAACCTGATCATAGTCTAGTTTTTTGTTATGCTGGGTTTTAAATAAGATTGTAAGCATCATCAGGTAGAGTGTGGATGCTTTACAGAACAAAACCTTTCTCATCGTCATGTGGTGCATTTTGAATTTTCTGGTTTGCAAGCGTGCAGCGACTGGTTTGGAGATGAAATCTTGACAGCCAGTGTATGCATTACAGGACTATACTTTATTCCTTTGAAATATGGTCACTGTACTTGCTTTTAAACGGCTCCCTTTCTCTTGATAAGCCCAAATATATGTCAGTAGTTATGGCTGCCTTCATCATAAATCGCTGCGTATTAATTTTTATATTGCACTGCCTGTCGTGGTCCGGTCCCACCTCCTTGTGTGTTTTATTTTTTATTTGCTGTGTGTATTTATTGCCTTGTTGCACTTGTAGTCCTGTGTACAACTGGTCTTGTATGCATGTTGCGCTGTGATCCTGCAGAAACGTTTCATTTCGCTCGCTGTGTACCATATTTGCATATGTATGGATTTTACAGTGAATGTGTTTTGAGAGTTTGATATAAGTAGCCATTTTTTATCTGCTCCACTACATAAGCGTACATTATTTTCTAACCGTTTATCTCGGTTGGGGTTAGGGGGCAACTGGAGCCTATCCCAGGCAGCACAGGGCACAAGCCAGGGGTACAGTCTGGATGGGATGCCAGTCCAACGCAGGGCATGCATACACACACAGTCATACAGCACAGGAAGAAACCTGCACGACACAGGGACAGGGTGAACAGGTGACCTCCACACACAAGATAACCATGGGATTCGAACCCACAACCCTAGAGGAGTGTGACTCATTGAGCTACTATGCAACCCATACGGAAAGTTCTTATGTATAAAAGATTACTAATTATGGACTAGAAATTGTATTTTCCCTACTAAATTTCAATTCATTTTCTCTAAAAAGGCTGCTATACCTTAAATCTTTTTTGTCATTTTAAGATTAAATTTTAGATAAATAAATAATCGGATATTAAAAGTGGTAATTGTAGCATATGCTGTACGTGCACAGAGAGTGGATATGGCTAAATAATTTTAAATAACATCACTGTCCCAGTGGCTGGTGGCCAGCTCTTGTCTGAGACACTGCTGAGTCTGATCTGAACTACACTGAGTGCTCATCTCATTTATCCTTTCAGGAAATGAGGCAGAAAATTAACCTTATTTTCACTAGCTTTTATCCTGCTGCATCCTTTCATCTTAAGAACAGTTTTTCTTTTTTCTTTTTTTTTTTGCCCTAATGCGATTTTGAACAATCCACTTCCTACATCTTAGAATTTATAGAAAGGTAAAATAAAACTAAATAGCTTTGAAAATTTGAGGCGCTCAAATTCTTTATGCTTCAGAGATAGCTGTAAATTGACACTAAATTTGTCCTTCGTCTGCTCGTACAACTAGATAAAACCAATATTAACTGGCTGATCACAAATAGAGCCGAAATAGATAGAGGGCAGTAAATTGGATGTTGTTTCAAAGTCAAGATCTTCTTTCATCAGCTCTTCATTTTATTTTGTCGCTATCAGTAGATGTTGAATGCATGGCGTATACTAATTATGGGAGCTTTGTTCATGATTAACTCTAAACATAGTTTTTTTGTACCGCTGAATCAATCGTGGTAGCCTGGGTTTCGTGTGAATTGAGTGTTCTTGAAATGGTTTGCTTAATGAACTGGCATTTTTATAGGAGAAAAATGATGTTTCAAACCTAAATTCGGCAAGGTATCTGGACTATCAGGGACTGTGACGAGAATACATGGATCGCCATCTCAAAATCGATTGCGGGTCGAAAACACAGATGGCTATACAGATGTTGTACTGGTTACGAAGTGCAAGCTTATATACCGTGGTATATATCTATGTGTGTGTGTGTGTGTGTGTGTGTGTGTGTTTGTGTATGTTTGTGTATGTAATGTATGTATGGACGTTGTTTCATGCAAAGAAAATTAAACAAATACCAACATGTTGTCTGATAGACAAACTAAGGCAGTAAGATATTGGTTTCTTTGAACAGTGAGATTCTTGGAATATTAATGTACAAACCAAAAAAGAAATGCCTTGGATATACATTCTATTAATAATTTATAACATATTTCATTCCTCTTTGAGTGTTACCATCCATTATTAATGTCTTCTATGGGTACAAGCTTACATGGAAGCTCTGTTAAGACAAAGAAAAGTACTGACAAGTCTGTTGCAAATGAGTGAGAAGTGATCTAAAATCATCAGTCTGCTGCAACAGAGAGCAATGAGTGTCTGGAGTGTCATTTTTAATCTATATGTCCTCATCTTTCTTTGACAGATGCAGAAACCCTTACTCTTTGGGTTCTTTGGCAGTGAATGATGGGGATTCTCTTTGGGATTTGAGCTTATGACCATCTGAATGTTAGTTCACAATAACATCACTATAGTATATCATATGACTTAGGTAATAAAGAAAATACCTGATCATATTGTAAATTACCGAACCAAATTATTGAGGTCACTGTTTTCTTTCGCTTGCTTTGTAGACGTACTTGTTTCTGACTGTAGAAGTGCCAGTGGCTTAAGGGACTGCCAGTCACTGTGACATCAGAAAGTCATCCTAGACAAGTGAACTGGAATCTGAACGATAAAGAACTCCATTTTTGACACTTGACAGAATCCCTGTGAAACTGACTGAGATCTGTGGCGTGCTATTATTCCACTCGCTAAACTCCTAACCTCGCATTCAAAGCAGAGTTTTGCTTTCATCCCTTTAATACTGTAAACACCTTTGCACCGGTGTGAAGACTGGGGAGTGTGACTCAGCCAGTCAGTCCCAGTATAAATGGGGACAATGTGCTATCAAATGATATGGGAGAGAAGTCTTCTGTGTGCGGAAGCAGCAGGAGGTAAAAAGGAACACCAGGCATTAATAATATTTTATTTGATACACGGCTTATCAAAAGTTCCTGCTGTTTCCAAGTTGGGAATTGGTGAAAATGGTTAAAATGCATTTTATTAATTCACGCATCATTGCCCCCATCTCTGCTCATGGGGCCTAAAAGCACACAAAAAGAGTCATACTAATTTCAATCCTTTACCAAGTTATTTTTTAAATTGAAAAAATATGTTTTATTATGGCATTATTCCGGCCAGAGAAGCAGAGCATTAACAGTGCGCTTCTGATTTCTGTCGTACCGTTTACAAGGCAATAGACGGGGTGCAGGGAAGGTGTGGTGTTAAAGGTTTTAGCGTCCTCGGAGAGAGGGATGTACCTTATGCTGGAACCTGTCAGCCTACAGAGAGAGAAGAAAGCTGCCTTCCAGCTGGGCAGGCGGATATTAAACCTGCTTTCCGCTGCACCTACAAGTCATCCCACAGCCCTGCGAGGCAGCATTTTGTCGGCGTCTGGCAGATAGTTTTGGCATCTGCAGGCGATGCGCATGAGCCCGTATGTCTAACTCCGGGGCCCCCTGGTGGAGGTTGCTCCCAGCAGTGGAGAAAGCCTTGCCACCATCATGAAACACCTGAGGCCCATGAAGATCTCACTCCTCCGACAGAAATCTTAGCAAAAAATAAGAAGGAGATTCTGGATTTTTTTTTAAGTCATAGTGTCAAGGTCATTTGCAAGTCAAGATTTATTTTTTTTTGTAGTCTAGGGATTCATTTATGGCACATTACAATCTAAGATGAACACGGAATTATTGAAATAATTCCCAAATCGTGTCTGCGCAATTACTGGATTTGTTTTATATTTGTAATTTTGAAGCAGAGAAGAAATTGATTGCCTGCAGATAATTCTCCATAATTCTCTCTACACATAGCCACATTTGAATGTAGATAATTTATCCATACCGTGTCCTGTTTAACTTGCTATAAAACGTCTTTTACTATCCTATGCAATCCCAAATTAATGTACGGACTATTATTAATACCTATTGCATTTTTGTTGGGAATTTTATACTTATTGCTTACTGAAGGACAAAAAAAAAAATCCATTAACTTAACCCTATTCCCTCACCCCTTTCTGTTTTTAAAAACTGATGACATATTTTTGGAATTTTATGTGATCATGCTTGAATGAAATCTGTCAAACAGCTCCTTAAGTTATTAGGCTGCCTGCACGTGAGCTTTCCGCAGTAAAAGATATATGACTTAAGGGCTCCGATTTGCCATGGCAACGGGTCCAGCTTCCCACAATGTGAACAGGTCTAATTGTTGGAGAAATTTAATGATCTGGAGAGACTTTGGGGCTGTGAGATTTTATGAACTGTTTATGCCATAATTTTCCTTTGTTAATGTTTTTTGGCTTAACCCTTACACTGCTTTCAGCATTAACCTGGATTGTCTATTTCTTTCTTTCAAATTAAGCATCCCCATCGCTGTATAAAAAGGGCATTTCTGTCATTTAAACAACATATTTTTTAATGGCAACCCCATTACACGCCACATATAGCCACTTGGTATTACATTTGACAGGGCCGCAGCTCAGATGAAAATGCACTATATCTTGATTTGTTGTATTGAGAAGTACTGGATTGTGATTGGTCACATAAGGCGGGAGATTCTCTTGCAGATTTACATGTTGATATTTTGACTGCTCTTGATTGTGAAATGTAGCTATGGCGTTCTGTCATAGAATATTGATGAGTCTCAGAGTTTGTGTTTTTCACCCGTTCCATTTCAATTTGTGGCATATTCATACAAGACCGATTTTATTGAGTTGCTGAAATGGAGTTATACTTTATCTCATTAAATATTCAAAATAAATTCAGCATATTTGTGATGTTCATACATATTCAGTTTCTGCTTCAAGGACCAGAATATATTGATTGAACCACACAGCATAAACATTTGAATACTTTTTTGTTTGGCTAATTTCATTCAAGAAAATGAGTTGAATCACAATTGATTGTTTTTATTATTATTATTATTATTATTATTATTATTATTATTTTGCCATTATATTTTATGGAGTTTTGCATGACTTTATGCATCACTCATAACATTGCAGTATATCCTTCATTTAGTGCATGTGCATTTAGGTCCGTGCTGTTTCTCTGTCAATAACTGGTGAAGGCTTGACAATGGAAATAAGGATGATAAAAAATTCTAAAACAAACAATTATTGCTATACAGTTATTCTGCTCTGTGACATTATTGTTCTGTAAGCAGTGCTAAATGGCAGCCGGGTTCCCTCCTTTTTAATGAACAGTTCAATCATTGGTGGAACACTAAATTACTCTCTCCAATTCTGACCTTTGTTACATTCAGCAAAGAAGTCTGCTTGATGCTATTTATTTGACTTTGAATGGTTGGACCCACTCACTTTTAGATATGATTAATTAGACCTTTGTGCAAAATGACTGCGATATAATACACATCCATTCTGAAAGGCTTTAGTGCTCAAATTACTGTAGTTATAAAGCAAAACATCATGTCTTGAAGTGGATTTGAAGCACACGTTTCTGAAGAGAGTGTGGATGTGATTTATGTTTCCTTTTTTTTTTGACTAGGATTTTAACCGCTATAGGTGTGTAAGTACTGAAATCTGTATCTAGAATTCAGGTGCATTTTAACAACTTTTTAAGGTAAGCAAATATGCAAGGTTTACTTTGGAAATAGACTAGCGTGTGACTTGTTTCAGGAATGTAGTGAAACACGGTACTGTCTAAAAATCTTGTGCCACCCCTCACTTCTCTGTATTTTGCTTCCAAAGAGCCAGGCTTGTATTTTTTTAACATAGTCTTGAGGAATAGCTCTTCAGGCTTCTTGAAGGACTTTCAAAGTTTTTGGCTCTCACTTTACATCCAGTCTGTGTACCTGACCAGTTTCAGAGGAATGTTGTTTGTTTGTTAAGCCACACAGTGACCTACGTATGAATCATTCAAGCATAACAACGCCATCTAACTTAAGGCACGAACCAGTGGAGAAACAGGTGCAGATGATTACAGATGATCAGGTGATGTTGCAATAAATCACTGTACTTATCGTCCCATTTCCCCAGCAAAGTATAGACAAGTACTGTATATACAGAGATATATATACTCACTGGCCACTTTATTAGGTACAGATAACTTGTACTGGGTAGGACGCATTTTTGCACAAGTCGCCTTTCTGTTTCTTATACCAAGTCTGACTGTTCTCCGCTAACCTCTCTCAATAACAAGGCATCTTTGCTCACAGAACTGCCATTGACTGGAATATTTTGTTGTTCATTATACCATTCTCTTCAGACTCTAGGCACTGAAGTGCATGAAAATCCCAGGAGGGTGACCGTTTCTCAGATGCTGGAACTACCACATGTAACAGCAGCTATCAGAACACATTTAGAAGCTCTTAGATCAGGCACCTTCTAATGCTTAGCTGAACGATAAGTGATTCTCACTGCATGTAATGTGTATTTGTTTGCAGCCACATGTTTTGCTGTTTAGGGTAGCAGGTTTGTATTATGAAACAGGTGTACCTAAGTAACTGTGTGGGTCAGTTACGGTTATGTCCAGAACAGCTGCAATGTAGGTGTAACCTAAAGATTCCTATTAAATACTAATACTTATTTTTCTTCTAACCTGAATCTTCCATCACCATATGTTACCGAACTAATGTGAAGCAGAGAGAGATTGTTCAAAGCACTTTTCTTTTCCTTGACCAAATTAATTGCAATCTAATGGAAGGATGTGTACAGAGAGTAACCTACTTAAGACATCTTGTTTGCCATAAAAGTGAAGGTCAAGTGAGAGGATTGAAAATACACTGAATAGAAAACAGTCCTTCTGAAGTGACAAGCAAATACACGGCATGTTTTGAAACACAGCTTGTACAATACCAAAAGACTTTTTCTGTTTTTTACTGTTTGTTATCCTGATCAATTAGTAACAGGATACAATAATGCAATGAGCGATAACATCACATTGTGTGTGTATGTATAAATATTAACATTCGTATTGTATATGTTTTCAGCATTTCTCATGATAAATAATCTCTGTAGGTAGAGATTACCAGTTGTAACAATCTTTATTTAGAGATCTATTGTTTGTGTAAAACACTTATGATATTGGTGACATTTTAAAGATTATAGAACTTTATAACACGATGCCATCCAGGGCGTACCCCATCCCTGTGCCGTGTGCTCCCTGCCGTTGGCTCACGTTTCCTCATCCATACAAACTTATAGCATCAACAGAATCTTCACCTCAACATCTGACACTCTGAATTCGGAAATTCACTGCGGTCCCCTAACCATCTGCAAATATTTACCAGGTCCTTCTCATTAGTTGGAGAGTCTGTATGTCATAAAGCTGACTGTGAATATCTTTAACGGTACTAATTATCTCTAAACTTTGCCTTGACCTTTCCCTGCAGCCATCTGCAGCCGAAAAGTATTGGGGTCCTGTCCCTCGACATGTGTTGTATCTTTACACCAATTGATCCATTTGGATTAATTGTTAAAGCTGTTGAATTTTTTGGTTTGATATCCTGACCATTTAATATTTTCCACAGTGCACTGGGACACTTTAAGCTGGAATGAACATATAGGACTGATGTAGATTGCCACGCTATTCTTTTGACCTCTGCATTCTTTACAGTTGAAACGTTCATCCACTCATTCGTCTCGTAACCGGCTACCTTGGTCAGGGTCACCGGGGTGTATCACAGGCAGTAAAGGGCTTGGGGAGACCCTAGATGGGATGCAGTCTGTCATATGACTCACTCATGCACTCACGTTCATACTTTATGAGCATTTTACGGACACCAGTTAGCCTAACTGTGTGTCTTTGGACTGCTGGAGGAAACCAGAGTACCTGTAGGAAACCCACGAAGCACGGGGAGAACATGCAAGCCTCACACTCAGAGAGCAGAGGCGAAATATGATCATGGATTGTTAAATTGTTGATGTGATTCATATGCAGCCCATTTTTAGAATGCAGGGCCTTGAACCTTTCAATACAAAGCCATCTAGAAATGATGGAAGATTGATTACAAGTTTAACTAAGGAGATTGACAGAGGAGCATGGGGGAGTTTCACAGTACAGCATTCCAGATAAGCTGACTGTTAAAAAATAAAATTACATTTTTCTAGTAGTGGAGATCAGAAATAAATGTCATTCCACCAAAAGTAGACAGTAAATAAAAACAACAGTTTTAGGTGTAAAATCGGTCAGTTTATTTTAAATGAGTCAGCTTACAATGTTCATTTTTCCAAGTTTTTTCTTTTCCTTAATTCAATTGTAAACTTCAACCTCAAGTTCAATACCAGAGAAAACAGAATGCCTTCCCTAAAGTCACAGGGAAAAGATGTCAGTAGGATTTGTAAAAAGTTCTCTTCATGTGAACATCTGGGTTTGTTTTCTTAAATGTATTTCAGCTCTTTAGTCATCCCAACTTTTATAAAGAAGAGAGAAAACAGGTCTGTGAAGGCAATCACGTATGGTGCTGGTCTGATCTATAATTATGTATGAACGGTAACCCTACGGTAACCCTCTTGGCCTTAAATTTATTTATTTTTTTTACGTTATAACATACTTTGCCTTCTGTTTTCTTCTAGATCTTAATTCTCTCAGATGTGTTTATGGTTATACCACACAATGGTGACTAACACAGAACTTCTTCCTGTATTATCTGGCAGTGCATGTCTGAGTCGGTTAGGTGTCGGTGCTTGTTCCCAAAAGGTCATAGGTTCAAAGCCCATATTTGGTTAAAAGTGTCCATGTTGCTGTTGGGAACTTATGTGAGGCCCTTAACCCACAAAGCCAATCCAGGGGTGCTAGATAAACGGCTGACTCTACACTCTGCCCCCAAGCTTGCTTTCGTGTGTTCTCATGGAGAGAAAGATGGGATCTGTGAAAAACACATTCCAATGTACCATGTAAAATAGTACCGATGGAAAATAAGCTCTGTTTTATATGCTTCTCATATTACATATAATTATCATAACACATGTAGACTAATTAGCTAATTTATTCATATGAAGATGGACAGGGCTGTGAATTTCAGAAGGTCCATTTTTCCTCTGTTGTCTTCCACAAATGTTCAGCCAATCAGATGCCCGTAGTCTTGAAGCAACATATTTTTAAATAATTTTTCTTTGCTAAGGAATTTACACAGATAATAAATCAGATGACCACGTGCTTCCTTTTTCATTGTTGCTAAAAAAAAGAAATCTTAATCTATGGCTATTTAAATAAAATGAATGAATTTTTGAGGGAGAAAAAAAAAAACAAAAAACTGTGAATGGTCGCAAAGTCCTGTCTTGCTTGTCACAGTCATGCCAAGTGATTTGGATGCATGGCAACCTTGATCTGCCCCCTGGCTTCAAAGTCATCTCACACTCATTATACCGAGCACCACATCACTGGTATCACACTGATACGGTAATGGTTGGTTTTAATGTCATTCCCTAATGGTCTGGTACCCCTCTAAAGGTAAATTATAATTTGAAGTAAGTGGATCCTTTTGCGATAAGATCTTTGAAATGTAATGCTTTTAAATGACGGCATTTCGCCTAGTTTAAATTTGATTTTTATATAACGAAAAATGTATTTCTTCCATGACGACGATGGTGATGTTGATAATGATGGGAATAAACGTATATTTATGTATATTATAGTGAGAAGCGTAGGCAGATAAATACATAAATGAACAGAAAATGGTTTCCAAATTTCTTTTGTTAAGACCTTTTCCCAAGTTCAATCCTCTTTCCATTATTTTCGTAACGGTTACGGGCTGCCATTCGAGCAATTGTCCAAAGATGGTTAAAAGTTTGCTGGTGTTGTTTCTGGAGCTGGATCAATCTGAGCTGTAATTAGTGGGCTAGCGTGGCAGCAAGTCAGCCTGAACACCAATAAGAAGAAAACCCTCTACTCAATCTCATTTAGACCATGTGGGGTCCAGGATATGAAGGTACAATACAGTCACAAGGAGGAGCAAACCTGTTAACATTTACAAGTTCATAGATTTAAGAAAAAGACCTAGGATAAGCCTTAGAGATCACATTTAGAAGCATATGAAATGAGTATATTTATGTAGGTATGCCTCTAAGATGTAATGGACAACTGATTTTTTCACAAGATGGCTGGGAGTTGCATTTAAATGTCATTAGTTTCTGGCTTATGTAAAGCAATCAAACAATATGCTGAATAAGGCATTTGTTTGGTGGATACTGTCTTCCAGAATTTCTGGCGTATTCTGTTTGCACTTAGTTCAAAGGAAAGGAGGCATCATCGTGGAATATGGTAGGAAAACTCATACGGGGCCCAAAGGATTATGAGGCAATTGGAAGTGTTATTGTAGAGAACAAGAAAAGCAGTGCAGAGAAAGTATCTTCACATCATGGTGGAGGAGTATCAGGCACATAGTACTTTGTATGTGACAGTCCTGTACAATTGTTTGTGTTTTTAACATCAGTCCTGCTTCTTTGAAGTTCACTACAGCATTTTTGCCACACGGCTCGGAATAAAGTCTCCATTTACTGAAGTAACAGCATTTAATTGTTATGTGTAGGATCTTGGTGTGTCTGTGTATGTTTGTACTCCACTGATGCCTTTTAGTGTACAGGTGTTGATTAGAAATAGTGAAACCGATATTTCAACAGATCAACTGACCAGCGATAAGAATTCAAATCAAAAACAACATGCATATTGCAAATAAATAACATCATGATGCTAACACACAAAAAAAAAATCAGATATCAATGATCACGTGCTGTCATTATATGTAAAAATTTTTGAGGAAGACGAATATCATTTACAGTGGGGGAAATAAGCATTCAATACGTCAACATTTTTGTCGTTAAACGTATCTCTGATGTAGCTGTTCAAGTGAAATTCACACCAGACATCGGTATTAACTCAATAAAGAGACACGGCTAAAGAAATCCTAACATTCCAATTCATAAGAAAGTTATGGGCAATAAAGTGAAATAATACAGAAAAAAATGTATTGAACATAGTAAGATAAAGCACTAAGCCAGTTGATTCCACCAGTTCATTCCCTTGTACTAATTTGAAGGCAAGTAAACAAATCATTTGTCACCACACCGTCATGCCGGAAACATCTCATAATGGGTAGAGACAAAGAGCTCTCCCAAGACCGTCAAAACAAGATTGTTGAACAGCATAGTGATGGCACCAGTTACCGAAGGATTGCTCGACTCCTAAATGTTCCTGTAAGCACCATTGAGGTCATTATCTGCAAGTGGAAGGACCATCACTCCTCTATCAACAGACCACGCACAGGAGCTCCTCACAAGACAAAAAACTTTTCAGCAACAATACTATGCACTCTGTTTGGAGGAGAAATGGCTCTGCATATGACCCTAAAACACCATTCCTACTGTGAAGTTAGGAGTTAGAAGTGTCATGGTATAGGGCTGTTTCTCTTCTCATGGTGCAGGCAGAATCCAGATTATTGAAGAGAAGATGAATGGAGCCATGTACCAGGAAATTCTAGAGAAGAATCTGTCGCCATCCACCAGGGCGACGAGGATGAGACGCAGGTGGACCTTCAAGCAGGAGAATGGTCCAAAAGATACTGCAAAGAAGACTCTCATCTAGTTCCAGAGGAATGGCCCAGTCAATCATCGGACATAAACCCAATAGAACATGTGGGGATGGAACTGAAGATCAAGATTGACCAGCAGACCCCCTAGAATCGTCAAGAATTAATGACTGTCTGTGTAGAAGAATGACCAAATTCTCACCTTAACACTGTGCTAGATCAGTTTCCCCATACTGGAAGCGTCTTGAAGCTGTCATTGCAAATAAAGGCTTCTCCACAAAGTATTAAATCAGTTTCAGATAGCGTGTTCAATACTTCTTTCCTCTTTATTGCCCATAACTTTTTTTATGGATTGGAATGTAATGATTTCTTTAGCTGTGTACTTTTATTGACTTAATACCAACGTCTGGTGTGAATTTCATATGAATAGCTACATTGGAGATATGTTTAATATTAAAAAATGTTGATCTGTGGAATACTTAGTATTTCCTCCACTGTATATTATTGTGTAAGGGGAAACTACAGATGGCTAATTATCAGTTGCTACATTGGTTATCTTGACTATTGTTATCTTCCATTAAATATGTCTGACTAGGAGACTGAGTTTCTTTGGCTGGTAAATATGTAATCATCACTATTTCACACAGACAGTGGATTACTCCTTAGGCGATGTGTGAACATGAAAACCTCACATTTTACTTGTGAGTTGCCTATTTATAAGTTTGAGGAAAACAAATCAGTACAATGGAAAATTTCCTCTAAATGAATACAGCATCAATAGAAACGATATCACACACACACAGACAACAACACCCTTAGTGAGTCATGAGCTATAGGATAAGGGATAAAAAATGGAAATCACAAATTCACAGCAGTGTATGGTAGTGATGAGAGGGCGAAGCGGTGTAAGAAGGATCTGAAACAAATATGCAGCAGGATGTACATTTAAGTTTGGTAGTTTGGAATGAAACTGACTTGGTCCTGGCTGTATGGTTATCCAATAAAATTGGGCTTGAACGAAAGCCCTGTAATCTTGTTTATGTGAGGTGGAATAGTCCATAGCTGAGGAACTAAAGTTTAAGAGATGAAAGACCTCCAAATTACAGATTATATATCAACATTGACCTTCAACCTGGGCCAGAATAGGCAGCTTGATGGATGGATGGATGGATGGATGGACGGATAAACATCAGTGTTATCTCTAACTTTTGCTCTCTGACAACAACATGCTTTCAAACAGCTGCTCTGGCCTTAACTCAGTACTGTCAAAACATTATAAAGTATCTGGAAAAATATACTTATAAACCTGGCTTAATGAAAAACTCTGTTTTGAAAGTATTACGCCTTTCAAGGCTTATATAGACCACCCAAGATCTTCTGTATTTTTTTGCTTTTCTAAACATTTATAAAGTATTGCGTACGTCATATAATTAAGGTCCCTGTAATGTACTGCCATCCCATCCAGGGTGTACCTCACCCTAGTGTTCTCTGCCGCCTACCTTGATCAGCATTAGACATAACTAAAGGTCTCGGCAAATATATATATATATATATATATTTTTTTTGTCAAAGTTTTTTTGGAGTGTCAGTTTGATTACAATGAAAGCAAATACGGCTGCATTTCAATGGTGAATATGAAATCCATTAATTACGAGTAATTCAGCAAAGTACAGATGTTAACTATTTCTGTCTTGTTACATGCAAATCAACTCACTTTATTTAACAATGAGGAACTCTAATTATGTTAAACATCAATTTGATTTTGTGTTTCCTTTCTTCATGTCCAGAGTCCATGCACAGTCCTCTATAATTCCACCATTTAACTACATTACAAACCTCTTTGCCTTTTCGCATGTGTTTTGGCAGGGTCTGTATGCTGGTTGACTGTAGTGCGCCATTTAAAAGCTGAAATGAGGAAATATTAACATGGATAAACCTCTTTAAAGGACGTTTCCTCTTCCTCTCATGTCATTTGTAGCTGAAGGTCCTCTCTTGCATAACCAGGGTTACCGGGGGGCAAGAACCGAACGTGCTTTAGAGCCAAAAATCTATCCTGTATTGCACTGCCCTGAATAGGCAATCCACCTTGTGAGTATCTGTGATTAAACCAACATTGTGTTTGGGCTCTTTGCCTCAATGTAAGAGAGTGTAATAAAATGCCATTTAGTTGCCATAAATAACTACTGTTAATTAAAAATTGTAAACCACCCTGAAATGTAGACCCTACCATTAATGTACTTTAATATCCATCCACATCTTTTTATATGCAAACATCAGTCTGTGTAAAAAATGTGCTGAGATCTGACAGGAACCAGAAGACCCTGGTGGTATAACAGATTATATGGAAGAGCTGCTGTCTTGGATCTGGCAGGCATTGGAGAGTCTCTGATCATCAGCAGTGAGGATCAGTGAGTGAGCGCTCTTGTAGATCAGCCCTTAAGTCTCCCACATGTCTCTGAGTATAGCCTATTGAGTGTGGACAGAACAGACGTGCTACCAGTTTTTGAGAAGTCCCGGTCAGTTCTGTTGCTTCTGTCCCAGTAGGCGAAGAAGTCTGTGTGGACAGAAGAACCAGACATGATAACATATTGTGTAAAATCCCGGGGGGGGGGGGGGGGGGCATTTTAGTAAAAAAGTGAAACATTTCATTAAATTAATTAGAAAAAGTCTCACCCTAAGGCATTTATGTAGTGTTTTTAGTGGAATATGTGTGGTCTGTGGTGGTATCCCTACAGCATGACACCACAGTCCAGCTTGGTTGAGCCAGGCTGGGTACAAAGCTGGATGAAGGGGGGGTCAGGAGCAATTTCATGGGGGGGGGACGTGGTTACCACGGAAATGTATTCGCTGGCCTCATCAGCAGGCTCCCAGCTGGCGAAGGGCTTGGGAAATGTGTCTTGGCAATCAGCAGTCAGGAGGGAGTTTGCATCTGTGCAGGCTTGGCTCTCAGCTCCAGGGGGTGGGGCCGAGGGGGGTACATTGCATATCACATCTCTGTATTATGTCTTAAAGGGAACATGCGAGCATTACCCTACACGTTTTCACTGCTTCACTTTCACGGCCTTCCTTCACCTTTTGCCCATGGTAGGTATATCAGCCTCACCTGTAGGCACAAAATATTCCAATGGTTCGTTCTGTTCAAGAACTCTGACAAGGTATATCACTTCATACATGTGTTTATGCATTTGTCTGGGTCTGAAGACGTGCTGCCTATGAAACTGCAGGAACTGCCAGGCTGTAGTATTAAAGGTGATGTTTATGCTAGCTAAACTTGTACCCTCTGCCTAGCTGCACTCGATTAATTATGCCTTTAAGATTCTCCACTTCTTCTGTCTGGCGCTGTTCAATTTGACTTCAAGACAGACACCGGCTTTCATATATTATCATCTTGCCTTGGCGTATTCCATCTCGGTTTTCTTTAATTCTGTTACCAAAACTGGGGAGTAAAGCAAAAAGAAATAAGCGTCTGTTTATGTTTGTATTTCTGTTGCTTCAATTATACAAAATAGTAGTTAGTGTGTGAGTTATCATGAGCTCTCTTCGCAGTTGTAAGTCAGGTAATTACTGTATTTATGTATAAACCACCATATTATATGAAGAAGACCCTACTCTTTGTCTTGCATTTTGTTCCTCCTTGAGACTGAGAATAATTTTCTGATTCATGGTATTTGTTTCTGCAGACGGTTCCAGAGATCTATTTGAAACTTTCCATGTTAACATGCTGGCTAAGCCTATTCAAAAGGTCAAAAAAAGTTTGAAATGTGATGCACACAGTGAAGCATTATGAGGCCTTGTCAGGGTCCACTGCCAGCAGACTCTGATGCTGATGACCTTTGTTAGTCTGACGACTTAAACAGCCTGCAATGAGAACGGAATCTCGGATAAATAATTCCCACTGTCTGTCATCCAGATCTGACGTCTGTGGAAGGCTGAGCTTCAGGATGCTCCGAAAGGACAGGACGTGATTCTTGCTACCCATGCTAGTGCTTTATTTGACCAGCTTTTGTATATACAGTACGTTTTAAAAAGCCTTAGAATTGTTAGAAATTTCTCTGCAGCTGGAGAATTCAGGCTTACTGCAGCATCTCCTCAAACGGAGACGAGGAAACTTTAGGAAGTGAGGTCGCTTTGCCACCTGAGTCTGGAGTATGTAATAAAGTCCTTTACCTGTCATATTTTTCAATATGATTGCAGATTGAATTGGCTCGTGCAAGCACTGTGTTGTATCAATGTTTACTTATGAGTATTGAATATAAAGTGAATATTTCAGATTGCTAGATTATGTATATGTTATGGTATATTGACAAGCAGGTCTCCTGTTGATCTGAGAATAGATGTGTCATTTTTCAGTTTTTTTTAAAAGTAAGATTTCTGTAAAAATTGGTAAAGATCGTCACCCTTCGTATATGGTTAGAGAAAATCGGTGATAGCTAAGTTTGTAAATAAGCAGACTGCAGTGAGCCATGTTATGTTTTCTTGGTTTAAGTCATTCCCAGTAAATGTGAAAAGCAGTTATCAAATGATTTTTTTAAGAAATATCCAAGATGGCTAGTTATTTTGAAATTGAATTTGAAATGAACCATCAAAGTTCTGCACATACCTCCTTATGAAATGAGAAAAAAAAGTGTAATTGCATTTTACCAAATAAGCAAAGTAGGTAAATACATTAAATGGACATAATTTTCTATTTCACTAAACAATCGCTAAACATGATAAAGCAGATAAGCTCTCTTTTACGAAGAAGAAATTCTTACCAACTTTAGTAAGTACAGTATATTGAAGACTGAAGGAGAATATTCACTGACAGTCTCACAGGTACATGAATCCAGGACTAACCAGCACAGTAGGGCATGGCTGTGAAAATTGTAAACATGTGAAAATAACATTTTTTGCCTATTATGGGAAAGATATCCCAGCTGTTAGGAGAATGCAATGCTGTAATAAAATCTGCAGACCTCTAATGAATTTGACAAGCCTGCATTGTCTAGAGCATTACATTATTGGTGAGACAAACGTGAAGAATATTTCTCATTCTCAGGTCACATGGCCTCACAGTATACAATGAACCCGTCTGACATATGCAATAAACGTACTGTAGTAAATTATGGGCCGGGTGGTTCTAAGCCCAAACTTGTGGTACTAGTATAACAGAAGTATAAACAGGAAATGTCTACATGTGATAACTGGTTTAAGGCACAGCAGTATGCAAGTAATTGCCAATTCTGGCCTTGTGGTTAAGGCTTCTGTTATGTATTAGGCTGAGATCAAAACTACTTAAAGCTAAAAAAGAAATTGAATTTAAACGAGTAGCATTTTGTTGATGGAGGGTTTTTTGTAACAACGGGCCGCTTTTAAAATTTGCAATCCACACCATTGGATGGATCTCCAGATTATGTGTAAATTAGAGCTGTTTGGTCACATCAGGAATTAAAATCCAGCAATACCTGTTGGCTTCTGATTTTTATTTTTTTTGCAGATGTTTCAGTTCTATGTCTGTAGTGTAATAATTATTTGCTGTTATTTTCTTTGGATGATAGTTTTGTGCTTCTGACACTACGTTTACTTAGCTAATAATTTTTAATTTTCTATTTGTTTAACTGAAGATTAAAAAGTAGGTCACGCATTTTGAGTTTTCAGTTCTGCCATAGTATTTTTGTTTGTCTTTAATGGAATTTACTTAACTCTTAAAATAAAAAATACAAATAATAAATCAGCAACAACAAGTGAGATTTCTCGTCTTGAGAATATTAAATTGTTTTTGATTGCTTATGACGGGATCAAGGGAATACTGAGTGCTAAATATTTAAAAACAAGAAAGTCTGAAATACAGAAAACAGTTGAAGTGTGCTGTTCTTTGGACCGCCACATATTAGCAGCATGAAATCTCCTACTTACAAAAAGCTGAAAGACAATAATACAGAGTCCAGTGAAAAGCAAAACCAAATGATTTAAATATATGATAAGAACATCGCTGTAGCCAATTTCAACCCTGACAGAACATGTTTGGGATTAAACGGAACACAGAATAAGGGCAATGCCAAGACGGCCTTCTTCATTAGTGAAGCTTATTAACGGTTTGATGGAATAATGAAGCACAATGGCACCCGCTTGCCGCCAACAATTAGTAAAAGGTCTTCCACAATGCATCGAAGCAGTCATTAAGACCAAAGGCAGCCTGACATGTTATTAATTTCTATTCAGAACTGCCACTTTTGAGGGATAATGTAAATAGAACGTACTGCGTAACGGTTTTCCTGTCATCCAGTAGATGGCAACAGTGAGCAGCATCTTCAGTAAAAAATCCCAAAAGACTGAGCAACAGAAATATATCAGTAAAAACATACTCTTGGCTTCTTTCATGCCCCATTCATGCTGTTTCCATAAGTTGGCATTAAAGATGGAGGTGACTATAACGAATAGGTGCATAATCCCAACCTGACAGATTAACTTTTTTCGTGCTTTTCAGCCTTCTGAAGTGCTTGAGGATTCAATAATTGTCCTAACTGGGGTAATTTAGCTATCTTTCCCAGCACTGAGCACAGACCATCAGGAATGGCTGCCATAATGTGTCAACTGCCTTCTAACATTACGCCAAGCCGTGGCATTAGAAGGAGCGATGCATGATACTGATATCGTATTTAAATGTTATAAGCGTTATCATGAGTGAATTGTGGAAAGGAAGGTGTATTGTTTAGCCAATATAAGATACTTCTGAATGAGTTATTTTGTCTTATTTTCCTTAAAAAAATGAGAAGACACAACAATAATGTGCTTGAATGGATTTCTCTGTTTTGTTTTTGTGTTTCATTGATCAACATTACTGCATTTGTCTAGAATCAGTGCTGCCAGTAGGCCTTTTTCGCAAAATCCCTCGCATCTACTCGGATTAACATGAAATTTTAGCTGCAATTACCATGCAGCCCTAATTTGATATAATAAAAATCTAATGGCCTGTTGTTGATGTGACGGCAGTGTTGAGGCTAAACAGTATGAAAGTAGCTGAAATGTGTGCAGTAAACCCAGCATGGCCTCACTGGAGTGTTCTTTAATTTCCCCTCTCTCAGGCTTTGCTAAATAGCACAGCCACTGAGGGAAGACACAAGCCCCGAGAAGGTTCGAGCCCTTGTCCTCGTGCTTGCACTTCAGCACGATTGCTTCCACAAAACAAAAAAAAAAAAAGACAACGAGAGGAAAAGGTGGCAGGATGGCACCTGACAAATGGCCAATAGACAAAAGCAAATCTGGAAAAAAAAAAAAAAGCTGCCCTCTGCAAGTAGCCCTGCGTGGAGAACACAGACGTCAGGTTTAAAGGGATTGAATTAGAAATGGGATCAGGAACAAGTGAAGGGTTCAAATGGAGCCGCTGTTTCCGTGCCAAATCTGGGTCTGTCGTTGATTTACATCCTTTGCTTATTTATTGCTTGCAGGTCCAAATATGAATGCAAACCAACCGAAAAAGTTACACCCATTAGCAGTGACAAATGCTCGCATGTCCATTTCTGTGCTCATACTGTAAAAGGTAGCAGGTCACCTGGTCTTTTGGGAGTTTAAGTTTTTGTTCTGGTTTATTCTGTTATTGATATCATTTTAGCATGTGGAGTTTGCTTCTACTCTAGATTCTGCTACCTGGCTTGCAAACAGACTTCCTTTAACAGTAGAGACAGCTCTTCTCTTCCCTAATATTTGGGGAGGTCAGCATTTAATGGCTCTCTCTTGACCTCTACCATACCACCTGCTTCCTACACAGTAAACGTCAAGGAGAAGCCCACCCCACCAACATTGTAGGTGGGTTTGTTTAGGGCATCGCGGCCCCTTTAAGAGCCCACTTTTTAAGTGCTTGCCTGCAACTGGGATGTAATGTCATTAATCTGTACAAACTTGATGTGACAGAAGCAGGAGGCTGTGCAGATTGATGACATTTTATTGTTATTGCGATGACACTATTAACTGCTTGGGAATTCTGCTTCCATCCCTGTGTCTTTATACCAGACTTTAAACAACAATAAACAACAAATGTAGTGGATTGTAAATTTGATGTGTAGGGAGCTGGTTATATATTCAAATGGTAATTTTCCTTTTTGTGTTTTAATTCCATTGCAATGTTTGTGAAATGCATTTGTTCCTGAATGGGTGACTCTCACGCATAGGCATTCTTTTTTTTTTTTTTTTTTTTTGGCCTGTTGTAAATAATACTGAAAACAGAGAAAGCTTTAATCGGTTATTTTCCAGATCCATTGTATTTTCTATCAATACGCTTGATGTGAGAAAATGACATCGAATACGGTTTCGTTTAAATGGAGCGTGATTGCAGCATGGGTTCAAGACAAAATCCAATTAAAGATCTAGGATAGTCAGGAGATCATCACCACCGGTGGAGGGCCAGTGGTTTGTGTCATTTCAGACCTAATGCCTATTAGTGGAGGAGCAGAAATATAAAGGCATTAAGCAATTGTGTGTTCAAGTAAATGCTCCTGATTTCCCCTCGATACTTTGGCCAGACTGACAGAAGAGTTAAACTCATGAAAAAGGGCTGAGTTCCATGCATGGTGTGGAAGAGTAAAGCAGTTTACCTCCTCTCCCTCTATTGATCCTCATCCAATGTCACTTTTAGATTTATAAATCACATTTTTAATATTCATTCATCGTGACAGGTTCCACCAGTTGTCAAACAAATGGTAGCATTTATAACACAAAGCCCCTGGATTCTGGAAAGCGTTAATGCAACCCCGTGCTATAACTCCACTTGCCAGCTTGGACATATACACTCACTGGCCACTTCATTAGGTACACCTATTCAGCCTGCTTGTTAAAGTAAATATCTAATCAGCCAATTATGTGGCAGAAACGCAATGCATTTAAGCATGTAGCCATAGTCATGAGGATCTGCTGAAGATCAAACCAAGCATCTTAATGGGGAGGAGAGGTGGTTTGCGTGACTTTGAACACGGCATGGCTGTTGGTGCCAGACGGGCTGCTTTGAGTATTT
>JAACJT020000016.1:18403823-18415508 GCA_009936485.2 Gymnarchus niloticus | reverse complement strand
AGCCGGTAGTGTGCTGGCACGTATCACTGCATTGCAGAGTTTAGGTTTTGTAATGAAAAAGGCAACTGTCATCATTCAATAAAGTTTCAGATTCTGCAAGTTACATTACTGTCCGATGATAGACACAGAAACAGAAAGACAACTGATAAATCACTTAATTGAAAAGCATATTTGTGGGAAATTTAAGAAGTCCTCACTGAAATGTAATGTACTCAACGAGGGTTGGCTCGGAGTGACATCCACTATGGCTCCTTGGTTACTAAGAGATAAAATACTGATATATTCCAAGTTCTACTCTTTCAAACTTTCCTTGTAAAATGCACCTTAAGAGGATGATGGATAAAGTACCAGTTAAACAATATCACCACCATTCCTCCTGCTCTGAATTACACTGTAACTTTTCTTAGCTGTAATGAAAAGCTTTCTGCTAGAATGAAAAGCATTCGAACTCAGCTTGTTTGTTAATGTCAATATCGGGAAAAAAAATCTATCTAATATTGCAGAGCTATCAGATCATATGAAATTATGGATTCTTGGGCTAAGTATTCAGCCTCTGTCTGCAAAGCCGTTCAAATCAATTGAAGCAGATACAGTGTCAACACATTCAAATACACCGCAAAAGGAAATGAAAGGATCACTACAATTTTCAAAGAGCTTCAACATATTTGTTTTGTAGATTACCTCTGTGAAATTCAATTAGAAAACTTTCTTAATATATGCATATATAAGACCATATGTTGAGCCCATGAATAAAAAATAATAATAATCATTTTATGATTTCAAAACAGGTTATTTCTTCTAGTATACACTTGTTTTATTTTCACTGTACTTCGCAGCAAAATTTATGCCCATCGTTTTTCAACAACCGCTCAACATCACCATCATCCCGGATGAAAACGCAAGACTGTTTATACCCGGGACATAGAGTCCTTCAGGCACATGATTTATTGTTACATAAAACAAATAAAACAAAGTATTCATGTACACATATACCACTTATTCTGCTCATGCGATGAAAAAAAAACAAAAAAAACCCTCACGTTTAAAATCGCGCAATAAAAATAGGGGTTTGTGGAAAGACCATGTACACAAAACTAGAACATGCAATTACGTTCAAAATACATTACAGCTTTATTTATTTTTTAAATTTATTTGTTTGTTTATTTGTTTTTTTTATTTGTCAATACATTTCTTGTAACATTTTTATTATATAGGCTATTTAGGGCAATGGAGTAGGTTTTGTGGAAATTAGTGTTAGGTGAGTACCCCACGACCCAGTGCGGTAAGACGTATGGATGGAGAGAGATCTGATTGTAAACAGCTCTGACTCTCAGATGAAACCATTTGCGTTCACACACATAACGATTCACTTCAGATTGGATACGAATTCAATGTAACATGCAGACCTACTGACGTCCTCTACCCTTGAAGCCAAGGAATTTGTTTTAATGCATTTTTCAAAGCAAGTCACTGCATCTGTACTGCAAATGGTCTAAGCGAAGTTCATCATAACCCAGCTAATTTTGGGTTAGCAAAACGTTTTTAAAACGTTGTTTTTAGGTTTTTAGAACGTTTATGTCCAGTTCTCTGGACGTTCCAGGAACGTTTTTGAAAAAAAAAAATATATATATATATATTTAAAAACGTTATTATAAAGCTCTTTTTTTGGCTGTTTCCCGATCCACGTTTTAAGAGCGTTACAGGAACGTTCGTTATATAACGTTGCAACCGAACCTTTCAAGAACCTAATAAGAACGTTACGGGAACGTTTCCAGTTTGCTGGAAAGACTTCAACATAAGGAAAATTACAGTATATAGTAATGCGGCAGGCGAATCGATTAGTGGTGATCTGGGGAGTCTTGATCAATTTTTCGTACTAGCACTTCTAAAAAAGAGCATGTTGGCTACCTGAGCTAGCTGAGCATTCTGGCCAGATAGGCTACTCCACTACGCAAACCATAAACATGACAGAAATTAAATAGCTATAAGCCAACATGACATTTGCTTTATACTCTATTAGCAAGAGCAAATACTGGGAGAAATACTGGAAGAAATAATAATTAATATGGGCCTACTCATAAAATACTTTTTAGGATATTCTGGCATTCCTTTGCATTCATTACCAGTGTATAGAAACCACATTCATAGATATTTTAGGTCGTTCCTAGTCAACAGATGAATTAGTAGCCTACTCATGTAAATGATTTTAATGTTCAAAAGATTTGCACGCACAGTACACATTTCATTTCACAACCAAATGTTAAAGCAAAATTTTGACTGATAGGTGAGCACACTGGAATAAGGATAGAAATTAAGTTGAGAATGCTTACTAAAAGACCAGCTGTTTCATTACTGGGTCTACAAATTATTCTGTAGAAATCTGGGCCAAAGGAACCTGAGGGGGAACAAGTCAGGATTATTCAACGACATTCAATTCTCTTGAGTAAATAAGTCCTTTAATACCTGAAGGCCACATGCTAATTAAATGAATCCCAACTGATGATTTTAACATTTTTAAGAGTCTTACTGTCAAAAGCCCGAGATACTCATGTATTGATATTTATAAATGTAGTTAAAATATGTACGGACAGTTTGTCCATCATTTTTGACATCACACTCACTATGAAGAGCTGACCATTATGATCAGTTGGAAGGTGTGGTCATTCTCAGGATTTATGCGTAGACTGCAGTATGGCCTTTTGTCTCATTCTTAATGCATTGGCACCCAAGCCTCTTGGTAGTGTGGTACAATTAAATTTCTTTTGGACTTGCTGAGCTGCATTAGACTTTTTCTTGTATTGACATCTGTGCATCGTGGCTTGTATTGGTAGCTGGTCTGTCTTTTCCACGCAAATTCCTGCTTTCCAAGGTAGCTGAAACAAAGGATGGAATAAAGTACATTTGTTGTCATCACAAATTAACCACTTTTGACACTGCGTAGCTGCCCTGATGACTTCCAGCAGTTTTACTGTAGTGTTCCCACAGCTGATTGCACAGACTGTGTGTTTCTCCATATGTGTGTAGTCTTTTTCATTCTGGGTGAAATCACGTCCTTTTGTTATTTTATATCACCCTTAAATATGATCTTTGGATGTGCATATGTTTCGAAAAAACGTATAAAACTTGACAAAAGATAATCTATCCCATCTTCTAACTGTTTGTTCCAGCAGGGCTAGAGGTCTGGAGCTTGTCCCAGACTGGGAAAGACTCTGTATGGGATGCCAATCCATCCCTGACCACATAAACACTCACAATAATACTCTCCAGGCAATTTACAGACACTAATTAACCTAACTGCATGTTTTTGGACTGCGGGAGGAAACCTGTACAACACGGGGAGAACATGCAAACTCCACACACACAGAGCAGAGGTGGGATTCAAAACCCCCACTCCTGGAGGTGTGAAGCAATGGTGCTAACCACTGACTCGCCATGCTAATCTGGAGAAAGACCATCCATCCATCCGTTCGTTCATTCATCCATCCTCCAACTGCTTCTCCTGGTCACGGTCACAATGAGACCTGCAACATAGGGCTCAGTGCCCAGGGTCACATGGCTGAGGTACATCATAGGGTACGTACACACACAGACACTGACATACACTTTCATTTGAAGAGGGGCCAAGTAATGCAAATGTGTTTTTATATAAAGATATATGGTGACCAGAATGAGTGATAGATGGAAATCGTCAATGAATTCAGTTTAGAAATATGAACCCAATGTTCAACGAATACTAAAAAAAAAAAAAAAAACAGCTTACTGACAAATGCAAATAGATATTTCATTAAGCATTGGTTCTTCAGCATATAAATGGTGTGGCTGGATTTCTACTCTGGCCAATGTTTGGACCATTTCTGTATTTCATAATAAAAACAGCTACTAAGGCCGCTGGCACTAGGCCACTTTACCATGACATACGGTCCAATGGTTGATTTACTGTCCTCACCTGATAGTGAGAGGTTTAATGAAAAAGATACAATGCTGCCAAAGTTTTCAAATCATTTTTGTGATAAAGTTATATGTTCTGCCTTGAAAAACTGCTTGATAATGTTTGGACTCATTATAATTCCTGGTGTGTTTAAACAGGCAGCCCAGAATGCAAACAAAAGCAGATGAAATTTGAAAAGTATTATCAATATTGCAGATAGCGGGTGCCCTTTCCAATCAGAACAAGCATATCTCTCGCAGCAAATTTACGGCTGACTAGTTCATTCATTTATATTAGCCTGTTGTATTTTTTTTTCCCTCTCCCTTTCATATATATTTATGCTGAATTTATGAAAAGGCCAAACAACTGTCCTAAGAGTTTTTTTTTCTTTAATTAATTTACAGTACCATTCTTGTTAAAATTAAGCATAAACCTAAATATTGGACAAGCTACAATACCTAATCTTGTTTTCATTCTGGCATTCTCTACACAGCTATTTCACATGACAAAACGCAATGACCTTTTTGGATTGTTCTGCAAAGTTTTTTATTATTATTATTATTATTATTTATTTTATTTTTTTTGGGACACAAGCAGCTAACTATGTGTGAAAAGCACTTCTGTGGGCTGTGGGCTTAAAGCATACCATATGATAAAGTAATAATGGCATGAATAAAGTTGAATGAAACTTTATGATTTGTGAAAGTTGTGGAGCGAAATAAGATAACTTTGATTCGTTTATATCATATCGAAATGATCATTCTGTGAAAGTAATAACAGATCGTGAAACGTATATTTGTTTTGAATTGCATGTGGATGATTTAGTCTGTTTTAAAAAAGGAGACCGATTCATTTTTCCACCACCTCATCCCAGTCCATGTACACACATGCTCACCTCAGAAACCCCAGGTGCATTAAAACAAAACGGCGTTTTAAAATACAAGGGTCTGGTGTAACATCCAAACATCCTTCTCAACTGCATATGCATCCGATGCAAGTTAATACAAATCCTGTTAACCTCACTGTAGTGAAGGAAAGACAAACCACACACTTTATGTCTTGTGATATGCATGGCTTTGATAAACAAAGGAGTATATGGGTGATTTTACACTGGAAATCTGAGAGATTGTGAGAAATATCTTAGATATATCCAAGGCAGCTTGTTTACACCTTAAAGAAATAGGGAGATTACCCACATAATAACTGACGAATCATTATTCAGAATCAATTTTAGGGTGTGGCTTGATCAGCTGTTTGCTTCTCAACCATCATCAAAGATTTTATTTTTCTTTTAAAGCAGATCCTTGATGGAGATTAAATTTCATCGACGTATTAGACGATGTCTGGAGAACAGATTCGAGATGTAGTCAATTCAGCACATTGTCATGGCTGATCCACTGTTTGGCACTGAGCAGTGGCATGAATTTTCATGCATTCACAAAACACATGTAAATTCTTTTGAGAATGCTTATGACAACCCTTCAAACGCACATGTAGAAGAGCAACACAGATATTTTTGCAAACTATGAGGTCAGAAGTTTAAAGCCAGCAGGGGAAAAACATTTTTTTTTAATGCAAATCATAATAAAAATGTATTTAACAATGTTGCTACAAACCTCTTCAAAATTGACAGATAGTTGGCTGTTTTGACTGTTGTCCCAGGGTTTAAAACTATTCCACAATAATGTAAAAAAGTGGATCTTTGTTTTCATAGGAGGCAATTCAAACAATCAAACAGCTTTATAATACAACTTTGGGTACAGGTGAGCTTTCTTATTATTATTATTTTTCATCACACAGACAGATGTTTTGTTTATTCCCAAACCGGCCATGTGACAAACATAAAAAATGGAATTTCCTCTGCCTGACACTTTGCATGACATTCAGGTCAGCCATACAAAATGTCTGATTTCCACAATTTTAATGTCTGTATTCTTAAAGATGTAACTGAGTTGTGCTGTAATAGTGGCACTATACAGTAAGAAATAGTTTTTTTGCTTAACCACAATATAAATTGAGTTTTTTTTTCATAAAGCATTGTCACTTCTGTACATTTCCATTTATTATTTTTTAATCTCAATTCACCCGGCCATATTGTGCAAAACTACATCGTGAATATCTATTTATAAAGTATTGCTTCCCTTTTTAATTTTAGCAAGACAAAAATCCCAGGGTTTAAAAGGATAAATTGGTTTCCGTCTGCCATATACAGTACTAATCTATAATAATATGGTTGGTCTGACTAATGTTAATGCTATCACATTCAGTTCACTGGGATGAAGAAATGGGTACATTTAATTTGGACCCAAACATTTCTCTGGAGAGAGGTAAAGATAAAGACCTTGGAACTTAAGAGAAGGTGGCGCTGAATTTCTACCAATGAGACACTAATTTACAATGCATGCAGGGTTTATTTCACTGAAGATATAAGCACATCTATATGTAATTCATATAACATCTAAATAGTATTCATATTTTGTAAATATAAATGAATGTTATGTTGTTATTCTTTGAATGAGGCTGAAAGTATTGGTACCTTAATAACAGCATTTTTCCTGAAATGTAATGAATTTAAAAGATCTTTTGCCACCCATACTTGCTTTTTTTTCCACTGACAGTGGAACAAAGCAAAAAAAAACATTAAAAATAATGTAATATTTGCTTATTCTACAAAGATTCAAAAGTGGTCTGGAAAGTATTATTGATAGCCCTTATAAGTAATAAAAAAATAATTGCACTGTAGTGATACTTCAAGAAGACTTTTTTTTTTTTTAAATTAGCATAACATGTTCAATTATATAATCACTGAATCAGCCAGTTTAAATGGAGAAAAGTAGTCAATCTACTGTTTTGTGTCACAGAGTACCACGCTAAACATGCAACATAGAAGGAAAAGCAGAGAGATGCCTGAGGGGGTTGAGAAGAGATGACAAACAAGCATGGGCGATGTTGAAAAGGTGCAGGACCACCTCCAGTGACCTTGTGACCGCTGTTGCCAACATTATCAAGAAATGTACAGCCCATGTAACTGTAGTCAGCATCCCAGAGTGTGGCTGCAAACTGAAAATCCACCCAAGATTGAAGAGAAATATTGTTTGAATTGTCGAAAAACAACCAAGAAAAAACTTTTAAAAAGACCTAAGATGAGATTCAACTTTAAGGTAAAATAGCTTGGACTCGCACCACGTGTCGATGTCTGAATGAAAATGGGCTCGATGGTAGAATATCCAGACAAACCCCATTTCTTAAAAAAAGTCTGACTGGAGTATACCAAAATGCATCTTGACAAAGCCGTAGCTCTTCTGTGAGAATGCCCTTTGGATGGACAAATGAAAATTAGAGCTTCACACCAACTCTGTGTTCACAGAAAACAAACAAAGCTTTCAATGAAAAGAACATCATGTTTATCGTGAAACATGCTGGAGGCTCATGGATCTTTTTGGCTTGTGTTGCGGCATCTGGTACTAGATGCCTTGAACCTGTGCAAGGCACAATGAAATCAGAAGACTTTTAAGGCATTTTAGAGCAAAATGCACAGCCCAGTATCAGAACGTTGTGCCTCAGTCACAGGTCAGTTCAGATTAAAACCCAAAACACACCTCAAAAATCACCAAAGGATGTATGAGAGAGAAACATAGGATCATTGTGAAGTGGCCTGGTATGAGTCCTGATCTGAATCTTATTGAACATCTGTGGAAAGAGCTGAAATTCACTGTTAGGGGAAGGCATCCACAATCGTGAGAGATCTGGAGTAGTTTGCTCCAGGAGGGTTAGTATGAGAAGTATGGAAATCAGTGCTGCAGAAGATGCCTGACTGCAGTTATGATACGTTCACACCACGAGCGGCGACGCCAACGAACGCTGTGGACGCTCTCTGACGTAGCTGGAGTGGGCGGGGCCAAGGTCGTTCAGAACGTTAGGTCTAGCAAGGGGCCGGAAAGCAAACAAATGTGTAGCCTATCTTTGTGCCGACTGGATATAATTTCTTAAATCGGTATTGTTGTGAGCCAGTTAATTGCATTCCTGCTTAAAATCAAGCGTTCTGGAGGGACAATGTTGTGTATAAATCGTGTTGTGCTTCTTTTCAAGTTTATCTTCTCACTATGGATAATCGCGAGGTAGTCGCTTAAACGCAGCCCTGATTTACCTGCGGCGAAGATGTCTTTCACGTTAACGTCACCGACAGTTCGCATTGTTTTGCATGCTATGGCGCCAACATTAGTATGCGATTTGTTTCCTTTTTTTCACAAAAAAATATATTATGCACTTCACAAACCCCCCTGGAACACCAATAGTTTCAAACACCTTGGTCCATGCCTCATTTTTTGAGTATTTATGCCCCCGTACGCAAGCAGGGACCTGTCATAAATAACTAATAAGCCCCCTAAGGCTATGATCGGTCTTCCCTCCATTTTGCTTGGGAACTACGTGGTCGGAACAAAAGTTTACACGCTTGTGTTCTGTGGAACTCTCTTTAGCAGAGCATTTCTGCCTTCCGATTGGTTGCCGCCGAGCCGCGTCATAGCTCATTACCATAAAGTTGACCGAGCTTCAACTTCATTTTGACTTTCTCGCTGCCCAGGCGACGCGCGCTCCCATAGAGAATGAATGACTTCCGGTCGCTTTGACGCTCTCGCAGCTCGCGGTGTGAATGTACCGTTATTGTGTCCAAGGCTGTGCTATGAAATGTTAGGTTCAGGGTCTCTATATTTTTGTCCCAAGCCGTCTTCATTTGTTATTCTGTTTAAACTAATGATGATAATGTAAAAATCAAAAGCAAAGTTTACATTATATTAAATATGAAATAAATAGTGGTGGATACCAAATACTGTTGTCAATTTCAACTCAACAGCTAGCTTTTTGAAAAAAGCAGATGTACTGATATGCACTGATATTTTTGGCCGTGGTTGTATGGCTGTTGTTTCAAATTCCAAAGAAAAACTTTTCCATAAATAAGATTTTTTGCTGTAACTTCACTTAGACCATTAATTTAATAGTTGGCTGCATGCTTTTCATTTATTAGACAATTGCATAGCACATATCAGAGACAGAGAAAACTGTCATTTAAAAAACATCAGTACTCTTGCAAGAGAAATAGGAAAATTTCAGGACAAATAAAGAAGCCCCCCCAACACACACGCCATTCTTGGATTCTTCGCGAATGCCCCCCACCTGGCGTCTTTCAGGGCCTCATGTTTGTGCCTTTTTATCTTTTTATGTCGGCCCGGTTGGCCAGCCCCCCCAAATTCATCTGTTCCATCCTGGTCCATCCAGCAGTACAGTGTGAACAGCAGCCTTTCACATGGTTCGCCTCAAGAAGAAAATGTGTGTGCATTTTCTTTTATAGCTCTGTGAGTATACGTATAAATTATGTTGACTGTTTGACACCGGCTCGTCTCTTGCTTTGGAATTTCTGCAGTTTTTTTAACTGTACATGCTGATTTTTTGTTCATTACACTTAGACATTTCCACCATAAGGATACATTACCCTAAATTCAAAGTTGTACAGAAGTGCATTAATCGCACTGATGGTTTTCAGCCTTTTCCAAATGGCATGGAAGTTAAGCACACCAGTGGTTATGAATTATTGACCCCGCATGCCTCTTTTGATTCTCACACTGTAATCAAATTATGTAGCATGCACTCATCTCATGCTGAGAGCATGACAACGTGCACAGACCACTTGGCCACCCACTGTCTGACAACAGCGCAGAGAGCCTTGTTGGGTTGGATGCTGTACGCCCCTAGTATTACGAGACAATCTCAGGTGTTTTCTGAATGTCACATTGTCATGGGAGTGTTAGCTCACACATTACGTGGTTTCATTTGTTTGGATAGACGTTGCAGCAAGACTGTGCTTGAGTTTCCCTCTCTGTGTCTAATGATTTGGTTGTGCAGCTGTACCTATCTTCTTAAAAGGATAGTTTTTTTCCTCATGTGGGTTATGTTTAACTTTATTTTTTCACCTCGTGCAAGAAACATTCCTGCAGCAGTTGGGGATAAGGACCATGCACAGGTGACGTGATATCATTACTCCCCAGCCCCAGGATTTAAACCCACAATGTTCTAGACATGACCTACCCAGGGTGTACCCTGCCTCTCACCCGAAGTTAGCTGGGATTGGCTCCAGCTTCCCCATGACCCTGACAGATAAGCGGTATAGAAAATGGATGGATAGATGGATGGATGGATGTTCTAGACATGGGATTCTGATCACCAATCCAGAGTTACATCCAGTCCACGAGTCACCAAATCGAGCATACAGTTCGTCTGAAGTGCATCTTTATTCTTATACGCAACTACAGAGTTTTATTTTGCACACAGGGCCAATGTACAAATTATGCTAATAAAGTGGTGTGTTTAAAAGTTAAAACACTCAAAGCAAAACAGTCAAAGCAAAATGTGATTCATTGTTAAAAAATATATTCACAATATTGTATTTAATGATCTCAGTTTTTTATTTTCCAAAGTTTTGATTGTATATCAATGTATGATCTTAGCAAGACTGAGCATTTTTCATTGTTACTTTTTGCTGATGCGTATGAAAAAAAAAACTGATAATACATTTACAATGGTCAGCTAATTAACTTCCTTCTAAAGTATACACTTTTTGTGAATTAAGCACTACAGAAACATCATAGGGTATTTTAATCCTCAGTCACCCACTTTCTCGCCTAACAGCTGATGCATTTTGATGTGTATTAAGAGCTAGAAAGTGGAAGCAGTCTTAAAAAGGTGTTGCTCTTTGAACCCCAAACTCAAAACAACAATGAAAGATGGGAAAATGTGTCATCGTTCAATAGGCCTGGAGTGGCACCCTTTCAGCTCAGAAGTTACTTGATGCAAACCAGCCCACTCCAGCTGAGGGGGTGTGACAAGGAATTTTTTTTTATGATCGAAGCACGAGAACAACAGAGCTCTGTATTTCAAACAGCTGTTATGCCTCCGAAGCAATAAAAACAAATTGAGACGCGACTGAAAAGTAATCAGAAAATCCATTCTAGGTTCTTAAAAAGATACTTCAGATCACAAGTGAACATATAACCTCAAGGAAACATGAACGATAAAGACAGTCACACCTTAAAACATGAATAATCACCACAGTAAAGTACTGATCTCTGCGAAATGATCAGAGCTTGTAGTAGTCTCCTCTGCATTTACTTGTTTGCCTGACTGTTTCTTCTTCCTGTCTTCCTCGGTTGTTGTGGCCTGTTATGGACCCTGAGGTAGAAACCTCTCCTTCCCATCCAGCAGGGCAACATCCCTTATGTCTGCATTTAATGATATAAAAACTATACATAGATAAGTATATGTACATATATAAGTTTGTTTGAGAATTATTTAAACATAATTATGATTTTACATTTGCATTATGCATTATAAGAAGGCCTATATATTTTACAGCACATCATTAGCTAGATTTCTCCAAATTCTGCAATCATAATAACATTTCAGACTTGCAATTTTCTGTAATGTTGTAACTTGCTCGTAAAAGTTGCATCTTATCATTTGCTGCACTCATAACACGCACACCTGTTGCTTTCTCTGAAATCGCACAATTTTCTTCATTGCTTAATTCCGTTCATTTGTTATAATCAGCTTGTGATCAAATTAAAATTGAAGAAACTCTTCCGTAAAATGTGACATATCCTATTCATGACCATCACAACAGTTTCTCGCTGGGAAATATTACGAGTAAAGATCCAAGACCCGAATGTCTGCAGTGTTACAAGGCCCCCGGTAGTAGTTCACAGTGC
>JAACJT020000016.1:18389048-18400964 GCA_009936485.2 Gymnarchus niloticus | reverse complement strand
TTGACCTACCTGAGTATTGCTACTGACCATGTCCATCCCTTATTGGTCACAATGTACCCATCGTCTTATGGCAACTTTCAGCAGGATAACAATCCATGTCACAAAGCTCATATCATCTCAGACTGGTTTCTTGAACATGACAATGAGTTCTCTATACTCAAATGGCCTCCACAGTCACCAGATCTAATAGAACACCTTTGGGATGTGGTGACATGTGAGATTCTCATCATGAAGATGTGCCACACCTCTGTTATGCTGTTATTTCAATATGGAGCAACATCTCTGAGGAACGTTTCCAGCACCTTGTTGAATCTATGCCACCAGTAATTAAGGCAGTTCTGTGGATCAAAGGGGGTCCAACCCAGTATGTAGCTATTATTTAATATGTTGCATATAATATAATGATTTTAATGATGTGGCATGAGTGTTCTGTTGACCTTAAAGCAGAGTGATTAGTCTGCGATGACAACTTGACAGCAAGGAAAACTTTGCTGTCTGTTTTCTTAACACTTGTACGCATATTACAGATCACATGTATTTCTTTCCACACGCATGTCCTTTAGTTGAACACCAAACATAAGATTCTCCATAAAACATGGCTTCCATCTCTTAGAGGTTTGCTGTTCTGTCTACTTGTATCAATTCTTCTTATACCAAAGATATCCATCATCTCATAAACAAAGTAATTAAGAGGAGAATTAAAGGCTTTAAGAGCATGAAGAAGCATTTTAAATTTGGCAGCAAGCCAATGTAGGGACACCAGTCCAGGACTGAAACATACAGTACGTACTGTATTAACCCTAATCAACCTCTGAGCCTTTGGAGATGTGTCAAGTGAGAAATTTGAACATGAAATAATCACGCAAAAAGCATTTTTTCCAGCATTCTTTGTACATTTATTTGTATCCATAATGTTTGGCAAATCAAGCACTTCAAAGTAAAACAATTAAAGATGTAAACTAGGAACAAAAGCCCATAAGCAAATAACATCAAAGAAAAAATTGTATAAAGATTTTCAGGAGATCTTCCACAGAAGACCATTGTTTTAAATGTATAATTGGCCAAATTAACAACTATTATCTACTAAAATATATTCCAGTGACCATTGCATTATAATTTAGATGGATCTCATTTCTAATTAAAATATTTTATAAATATCTGTTTTCTATATGATTATAAAAAATATTTCATAATAATGAGAAATACTATATGCTTGATTAGTAAATTTACACTTTCCAGTAAAAAAAAATGAAAATAAAGTTCACTGCAGAAATCGGTGAAAAAACGACTTTGAACTGTTTACAGCGTGATAATTTGACTGCTGACAGAGCCCGCTAAAGTCATCTCCTAACAGTGCGGATATTGTATTTAGGAGTAGAGGAGGTGGACTGTGCCTAACTAATTATGCTGACCAAAGAGTCAGTGGCATCATTTCATTGGAATCATTCATCATTTGTGATTATGAGGAATCATTACTATCAGACAGCATTGTTGGTGAAGGAACATAAATTCAAAAAGAAAATATAGATGGTCAATCAATGCCATTAATCATAACTGGCTAATGAACAAAGGCACAACGATAAGATATTCCCTGTAGATTGATGTCCTTCAGTTTAGCCTTTAAAAAGTCTTCTCCTGTAGCCTGACCATAATTTTCTTTTTATCCATTTAAAATCTTACAATTGTTTTTATATATCAGGGTTCTATTAATTTTTACATGGTTGACTTCATAATTCACAACGTAAAAAACACTACCAATACATTAATCTGTTTAGGGATGGAATGACCAATATTCCATTCATTTTCTAAATGGAATTGCCAGAATTTGAGTGTTTTTTTAACTGTTTGTTTGTAATAAATAACCCAGGCTACAACAACACAAATGCAAAAACATTTATCAAATTTTCCATGTCAGTATTTAGACTGTGGGTGAGATATACAAGTTGTAACATCTCAAATATCTGCTACTCTCACCAGCATGAACAAAAAAAGAAAACTGGAAAAAAGGATGATGGATTACTTATTATTTATCCTTAGCATTGAAGCTATTTCTGCTTGGGATAATTTTTTTATCTGTGGTACATTGCAGGTCATCAGATTTGCTCTTAGCCTTCTAATGGCTTGTCAAACACGTGTCCTTCTGCTGCTAAAATACGGAAGTCAGAAACTTTCAGTTGGCCATATAGTATCTCCCCCATATTAGTGATTGACATGACAGTGTTCCCACAGATATTTATCCATCCATCTTCTAACCACTATCCAGGTCTGCATCTTGTTAGGTCCTTTAACCTATCCCAAACAGTATAGGGCACAAGGATAGGATGCACCCTGAATCAGATGCCAGACCATCGCAGGGCATACACACACTAACACACACAATCATCTACTATGAGCAATTTAGAAATACTAATTAGCCAAATCGCCTGTCTTGAACTTCTGGAGGAAACCAGGTTACTCCGACAAATCCCACAAAGCGTGGGAAGAACATGCAAACACCACACACAGAGAGTGGAGGTGTAATTCAAACCCCCAAACCTGTGGGACAACAGTGTCCACCCTCATTAGATGTTAAATGTCATTGAAATCTTTTAAATCCATCTCTTTATCTGTGATATACCATAATGCCATCTCAGACCTTCAAAATTAAATTTGTTTTCATAGGTTTATCTTTGGTTTGAATACTTAATCAAACTCAGTAGCCTACAACAGAGGCAGGTCCATCAATGAATCGTGATGGAGTTTACAAAGGCATCCATTTGCATGTATTTTCCCCAAAACGTTTATATAGTCTATCTCTGTGATTATCTACATGTTTGTGATATTCATTGGAATTGAAATCTTTTGGATATGTCAAAGTATATCCTAGAATCCTCTATTGAAATATTGCAGAAATTTGTACTCGTTTAAAGGCCTAAGGCCCTTTAAATTCTCCCATCATATTCTCCCAACAAACACACGAGTCTTTTTGATGCGTAACTTTTCACGCGGCCCTCCGCTACGTGCATTCTCCCATCAATTGAAGATTACCGCCCCCAGCGTGAAACTTCAGAATGAAGTTGGGCTTGTGCAGGAGACAGTGCGAGCTCAAACACTGACATACTGGGGGCTGAAAGTAAAACATTGATCAATGGACTTTCCATTGATAATTTGAAATCCGCAGAAACTAACAGCAGTGTGCTGTAGCTTTAAGAAGTAAAACAGCAAGCGTGACTTCAAAACTTGCTGAAGACACAATGGAAATATCTGAATAAACAGCCAGATAAATAACAAATCTATCCCAGTAAACCTGCAGAAAGAACAATCAAAAAAATGCTGTGTCACGTTTTAAACCTATATGAGACTTTATTTGTCCCGAATTCCAACACCTTATTTCATACATACAAAAACAATATCAAGTCTCATGTTTTTTCTAGGGGCCCATTCCAGAAAGCAGGCTTAACAAATCATATAGTCAAACCTGAGTTCTGATTGGAGAAATTCTGGGACATTTGAGAAGTTGAAAAATTCTGAAGTTGGGCTTTCAGTTTTCTTCAATCACAATCACACTTTGATTGAGAGGATTTACAATTTGAATGATTTTTTTGCAACATTCTTTAAGACACAGTAGATTAGTAAGGACAAGCATATTATTTGAACCTGTCCTTTATACCTGGTTATTATTTTAACAGTGTTCAAACTTGTCATCAAGTTGTTATTATTGCACCTACTTGCCATGTAATAGTAATAATAATAATAATAATAATAATAATAATAATAATACTAGTAAAGCGTTGTTATTCCACCTATAAGAAATCATCAAGAAAATTATATAATAACTGTAAGGTATCCTCATAGATGATGACATGCCATTGCAGATATTAATCTGGTGACGTTTTCAACAAATCAAATACTGAGGCGTAATGAAACTTTCCATTTATCAAGTACTCATGAAGCCATTCAAGCTATTGAGTAAGATTCCTGTGAAATCAGCACATTTTCAAGTTCAGCTGTCCAAACAGAGCCTCCACTTATCTGGCTCTGTTTGCTAATGCAGTCATCTTGCTGACAGCGAGTCTGTTACAAACACATTACCCATTGCCATATCTATCCTTTTTCTAATTCAATTAAATTTCATTAATGTTGATACAGTACTCTTACCAGCAAACTTGCCTTAAAGCACTTAGAGGTTTAACAAGACTAGCCTCATAGATTGACTTAAACCAGTTACCTGTTAGTAAAATCTGAGCAGGAAGACTGGAAGGCAACAGAGGAAGGTAACCATAAACCTCTGTTAGTACACCCCTGAAGAACCAAAGCCATGTGTCAGTCTAGCACCCTGCCCCTACAACTTGATTCTTACGAATGTGTGACTGCTGTTGGAAGTCAAGTTTGGAATGAAACCATGATCTTCTGTTCAGCCCTTCCTTGGCATCGTTGTCATTCATGGTTTCAGGCCTTACGCCTCGTGCTTCGCCGACGTTCATTCCAGACGTGCATAGCGCCCATAAGCATTAGTGCTGCTACTGAGGTATGACTGACATTCATGAAGATATACGGCGGCACCAGCAGCATTTTGCAAGGACAGTAAGCCTGAAATAGAAAATGGCCAGACAGAAGAAAAAATACATTTTCAGTATGGATTTCTATTGTAAGACCAAGGCATCCCTTATTTGACTGGCAAAAAACAAGAGCCCAGTAGCTGAATACTTTACCATCAACAGCTCTTATACTGATTTGAAGAATTACCAGAAGGCCTTTATCCTGTGGTCACATTAATCAGCTCAGTTATATAAGCAGATGCCTGACCTTTCAATGCTTTATAAGTGAGGAGAAGAATTTTGAAGTCCAACCCAAACGTAATGGGAAGGCACTGAAGACACATCAGAATAGACGTAATTTAATAATATTTCCTACTTCTGGGACAAACAATATGCAATTATTGTATCCTGAAAACAGGATGTAGTCGGATCTGCTTTAGAAAAATTCACAGACTAATAAAATAAAGGGATTAGATTAATACATGAATTATTTAATTGTGGCATTTTGTTAAATTTTTTTTCATACCTGATTGTAACTTCTTGACTGCAGTGACATTTCTGGGTAGTCTCTCTTATGGAACAAACTTTAAAAGCCTACAAATGCAAACCCATTGAGGAGGCTAAATTGTGTTGTTTGAAGTCTTTCTTTGAAATAAGCAAAGCAATCCCTTGGCCCAAGAATCATATTCTATATACACTCCCATTGCCAACAATACGCACCACACTGGCCAAATTTAAAAAGAAGGAAAATCCAGCTAATCCCTGATTGAAAGTTCATGCATTGGCTTCAAAATGTAAGCTGGGAGCTTCCGGCAATAAAATCACCCTTTTAGGGCATATAGAGTCAATGTCAATGGCAGCTTTTGGGGAATATTTGTCTCATTATAAACTTTTAATAAAAAAAGAAGACCTGGGAATAAAAGCAAAACAAGGCGAATTCAAGAGCATCCAGTAAGGCTGAGTAGCCATCATCTTTATCACAAAGGAAGATGTGCGCATGCCTCCTCATTTGGGCCTTTGCTCATCCTGCAGGATTTCTGGAATTTAAAGGGAATGCACCTTAGCTCATTATTTAAGATCAGGAAATTGTCTTTAGGTGATTTCTCACATGAACCCCATAAGAGGTGTTAAACGGTTAAATGGTTGAAGTCTGATTTACCTTTCCTTTAAGGTTATAACCTACTGGGATCCTGAGATGCTGAGATCCTTAAAGTGCCACATCAGTGCTAAATATATTACAGTCATACATATAAACTTTGCATCTTCACAGGCACCAAACCTTATTTTATTGGAATTTATCACACACAACATTTACACTTAAATATCATAAGGAATCCAACTGATTGTCTTACTGTACGTCTAGTCAATAAAATACAGCGCTATTGGAATAAATTATGGGATTAAATGTAGGGTTGGAATGGGAATTAATTCATTTCAAGGTATCACGCTGTTTTTGACTGATACACTAATGGTCACACACACCCAAACCATTAAAATACTAATTCTTCAGCTAAAAGGACTCCTAGCCTCTTAAAAACAATATTTCTCAGTCGACTTAAAGCACAGTGTCTTCAGATAGCATAGGTACCATCTGCGTGTACTTAGTGACGGGGCAAATGAGGCTTCAAAATGCATGACGGATGGGAGTATCCTAAACGTGAAAGCTAGCATCGATTGGTAGTTTGGGATATTCTCAGCCACCAATGGTTTTGAAGCCTCACTTAGCACCAGCATTGATTGGTTAGTTCAGTACACTCCCAGTCATCACGGGACCTGAAGCTTCATTTGTCCTTTCACTACATATGACCAGCCCCAGGTTGCAAGTGTAACACTGGGGAGAAACAAAGCAAGATTTTGAACACTAGCATGCGTTTTTATTGGGTACTGTGTGATCTCTTAATGAAGAGCTATTACTAAAGTCACTTCACATTCCATGGTCTGGAATTTAGCAGCTCTGAAAAGCCTTTCGAAAGGCTTTGTTTTACTTAATGTGATCCACTACACGAACATCATAGTCAAGTGTGGTTCCTCTTTTTCCACCAGACAATGAAACTGGGTGAGAGAATGCATGGCATTTATGCCTTCAGCTTATGTATTTATACATTCTTTTCATATTTTTGTACATATTTAATCTAGCCTTTTTTTTTTTACTTCTACAATATCATTTGAGTATATACTACTTTTAACATATTGATATTAAAATGAGTTTTCATTACCATCTTTTTTTTTTTTTAATAAACACCTTATGGACCAGTAAAGCCTCATGCTTTACATAGTTACATAAGTAAGAATTCATTTTTCTTTTGACTAAGCCCACAAAAAGTGGATGTCTTTTGCAGAATCAAAAGAAACATTTTATTGCTAGATGAAAGAATTGTGTTGGTAAAGAAACTTCCATGTAAGATCACAGCCAATTTCATTTTTCCCCCTGTGAGTAAATAAGGTATTTTGCAGGTGTTTCAGAACACCCCTCTGCAGCAGTGTGTCTTGGATCAAACCTGACAAAGCCTCCTATATGGGTGCCAGATGGACTCCTGCATTCTCCATACTCTAGCCCAGCTAAGACCTAAGCTCGCCCCCCCCCCACAAAAGAAAAGCGCTTTGGCTGAAAGAAGCTCACAGCTGAATGTTATGGTACCGTGTCTTTTGCCAAGCTGATTTTAGCAATTCAAAGGATGAGGCATGGAAATACAGTTTCAGCTGAGTGGTCAATATGCTTTTGAAGCGAGTTTAAATTGGCAGGTTTCTGACCCTCTAATATTTTCCTACTCTGTGGGGCATCTTGATAAAACCCAGAACAACCAAACAATGATAAAATGCTGCCTCAAATAATGTCAGAGCAGATTTTGCTGGAAAAAAAAAAATCTGCACTTGGACAGGCCGTTGGTACTGTCAGCAGAGACCCACATGAATATGGCATGTCGTACAGAGAAAAGGTACATTTCTATCGGTATCTCTCACAAATTGTTACACAAACAAAAGAAAACTACTTTACAGACAAGCCAACAGTAGAAATTCAAGTCGCTGAATTGCATAGACAAGTCCCTGGTACTCATACGTACAATCAGACATCTGAAATAACTGGAGTATGAACACTTAAACATTGTTTACAAGAATGCGTGCTGTTGCATGTTTGTTGGGTTCTTATAATATGCATGCTGTATCACCTCAGTGTTAACAGTACCAATAGCAAATATGTTTTAATAGTTTATCTGGGACACGGGGCAGGGGACTTTTCAGGGGACCCTAAACATAACCCTTGTTTTTTGTTTTTTTTTTTAAAAAAAAGGTATTATTCGAAAAAAAATATAGTTTTCTATTTCCATTTCTTCACTTATCTTTGAACTAAAAAGCTTTCAATAAACTACCATGTAATGGTCCCTGCAGCAAAATAAAAAAATACTTAATAATTACGAGTCATTTTCTTAAGTAATATTAAGTTCTATAAATAAATGTTTTAAAGGAATTTATCTAAACACTGTCATATGTCATAGTAAAAAATAATTTTAAATCTAGTTAGGAAATTTGCATTTAGTGGCAGTTTTCATACATAAAGGCTTAAACATTTTTATTCGCAGACCGTTTCTGTAAGTAATGCTCTGTCATGCACAAATCTGCCTTATATGACATAAAATATTTCTTCTTATGGTGCATTAATAATTCCAATTTATTAGAAATGGTTAGAAAGTAAAACCAGAAAAAAACAAAAAATGCGAGCCTATGAAATCAAAGCGATTAAATTAATGGCACACGATCGATCATTTAATGTTAGCTGGGTGACTTACCTGTTACATTAAGGCTGTTTTGGATAAAATAAAATATATATATATATCTAAACGCGTATCTGTGTCATTGAGACATGTTTATGTGTGAGGTTAATCAATTCAGGGAATTTAAGAGGTAATCCTAATTTCCTTAAAATCACATGACCACTGGATTACCAATTATGCCAGAAACAGAGCATATATTCACGGCATGCAGACTACTAAATATGGACAGGCATTAGTTAATTTATGAACTAATGCACGCAATTTATATCTTGAATGGGGCAAACGGGAACACAGTGAAAGATACAACTGATAGTATCATTCTAATACTAATGCCATTTCAAAAGAATATTGCATTCATCGAGGATTAATATTGCTTGTCTATATTGCATGGCAGTATTGTTAAGTTCTGAAAAACAAGCCAAATGCCATTTTTCTACTTTGGTCTGCGAAGGCTTCCAGTAGAGGTACACATTAAAACAGTATCCTGAGGCTTTTTCATACACTACTGCAATTATAAGTAAGAAAAAAAGCAAATCGCACTTGGGAATTACTGTAAATGTTGTGTAAGGTTGTCAGAACAATCCATTGTATCAATTGTGCGCAACACTACAAGGCAGAGTGCATAGAAGATAAGAAAAGAAAAAAAAAATGACGAATAAATGAAATTCTCGAGCACTTAAAAAATGTTGACAACAGTCATGACTTCCCAGTGTTTTATTTATTTATTTTTTTTTTTTCACGTGTCTGCGTGTGAGGTTTTATCAGAACACTGCATGCCATCTTCTCTGAGAAATGTGTGAGATACTGTTCATAAATACCAGCAAAGCAATGGAAGTGATGGAGAAGTGAGGGAGGTAATGAGCTCACTCCATCTTTCTTCTTCTGTCCTCATACACACACACACACACAGTCTCTCTCTCTCTCTCTCTCTCTCTCTCTAGTGTCAGCAGGGTGAGCTTTTCTCTAGAAGGATAATAAGGACATATATTTGTACTTGATGTAATCTCCCTAACTCTCAATCTGATAAATACTTTTAGTAGAAGCTGCTTATTAGAGCTGCCTGGCTGCTTCGGAAGAAAAACTATCAATGAAGAGTACGCTTTAAACACACATTCAGAATGAGTGACATCATTCCCCTGCAAACTCATAACTATGCAACTTGTCCCCGTTCGACAGAGATTATCATATTCTGTGTGGAGATGTCTTGAATAGCTGAGTCTATAGCCGTGGGTTCACATTGATAGCTTAAAATACAAACAATGAAACACATGCTGAAAGCGCCTTGCCAAAACAAAATAAATTATTAATTCAATTAATCTCAAAAATAAAATAGCAGACAACTTTGTCTTATTTGACTGAAAGTCACAGGCACACAAACATTTTATAAAGTTTTGACCATTTAAAATCTAGACTTAATCGTTTCAGGGAGCTTGTGAGCCTTTCAAACAGATGGGGATGAGTCTTCTCACCTACTTTATGCTAACAGTCAGACTTCGTGCCCATTCCATAATGTAGATGTTTGATTGTTGATTTTTCACTCAACTGGAATTCCTTCAGGATGATCACTATATTGTGTTTACTTTGATAACCACATAACACAATTTTTATAAACCCACCAATCTAGAGTTTATTACCACATTACTAAGTTTCGTGTAAATACATGAGTGTTTGTGTTTCACACAAAAGTCAACAAAATAATGCACAAATACAAAAATACAACAATATCCGATATGATGTATTTGCTATTGATGAAATAATATGACTTTGTAATGAATAAACTAATCGTTTGTCAGTGAAAGTTAAATGAGGATTGCCATGTAACTCGAAACACAGATACTCAGGTTTAAAGGATGAGCAGGGAGTTTGATGGGTGTCCTGTTAGCAGAATCCAGATCCGACATCCAAGCCAGCTTTTCCACCATGCCCGGCTCAGAGCTCCCACACATGGCATCACCTGAATATTGAGATCACCTGTTCCCAATTAGCCTCCACGTATATGCACTCTCTTCCTCCCTTTGACCTTTTGAGAGCTATTGTCTGTTTGTTGTTGCCACTGAGTCTGTTCTGTTCTGCCTCACTGCCTATTCCAGAGATTGTTTCTTTTTACTGTTGCTGATTTTTTTTTTAAAAAGAACATGTTTGCCTGCCTGTTTTCTACTGCATTTGGGTTTTGACTTGTATTCTGTTTCTTTTTCCTGCCTGGGTTTAACTCCTATATCCTACATCTTTACTACACTGGTGGCTTGTATCGTTAAAGATGCCTCACTCTGCGCTTAGACAGTCTCCTCATCGTAAGGAGGTGTCGACTGTATGATTCTGCGTTAAACAGTAAGATGAATCACAGCCTTTAACCTGGTCTTTTAATAAAACACCAAGTCCACCCTCAATTCACTCTCACTGTAAAGCTTTGTGTTACGTTGAGTTTTGTAATTAGTCAGAAATTAGTTCATGTACCGTATTAGTTCAAGTTCAATGTACAGAAGTAATCATCAAAAAAATGAATATGGGTTTTTGTCTAAGCAGTAAGGTGACTAACGTATCTGTTTATTAATATGAAATCAAAATATATGTTTTCTATGTGTATAATTACAAAATAGGATGCTGTAACTGATCTGACACTCAGTTACATTATCTTATGGAACATATAAGCCTGGGATTTAGAAGTTATGTCTATCGAATCCTGTTTATTTTATTTTTTGCAGACTCAACTATTGGTAGCAAATCTGTAAAAATGAATCCTTTCCATAAAACAAACACACGAGTACAAAAAGAACATAACATTTCAGCTCCTTGGTATGCTTACTGATTCTTAGCACAATGGATGTAAATAGAATGCAAATGATTTTGATTAAATAAGGTAACGCATAAACAATTGTTTTCAGGAACGTGTTTCTGTCTGTAGGAGGCTTTCATAATGAGTCCTTTTTTTTCTTTATGTTCTGTAGAAATGCGTCTTAAACAAAAGCTGTCATTATTCTAAGGTTTGCATTCTTTTTGTTTGGATATCTGGCCTGAACTTTTGTTTCTATTCATTAAACACTGAATATGTCAGATTTAATTCTGCAGTAAAATGTCAATGGAAAATAAAACAGAAAGAACAGTCTACCATCCATCTCCGAACCGCTAATCCTGGTCAAGGTCGCGGGAGGAACAATATATTATTTTTAAGTTTTATTTAACTGACTTCTTGTCACCATTCATGCACACTTTGTTTTTGAATATGAAATATGATCAGTGATTTTTTTCTCTTTTTTGATTTTCTGATTTTGGGGTTTTAGGAATCTGTAAAAGAAAAATCAACTAGAAATCAAGTTACAGGAAGTTACAAGCTGGTCTGTTGCTCTGAACGTTTTTTCCACATGGGTACCAACACCCAGTAGTCCAAATCCAAATTATGACTAGGAAAAACATACCATCTTCTTACAGTTCTGTATTTCAGGGTCTTAAAAGTGAGAAGTGACTATGGTTTGTATTGGAAATGAATTTACATGAAGGTAATACAATGATTTCCTATATGTGGAGGAGATTACTGACCTCTATCTTGTGGACATAATGGAACGATTATCAGATTGAAACTAGAAAAGAGTTCAAGGTGTGCTCTTGTTAATTGCTAAAAATGTATATTTTAC
>JAACJT020000016.1:18338192-18375217 GCA_009936485.2 Gymnarchus niloticus | reverse complement strand
GGGCAGGGACAGGAGGGGGAAGAAGGGCCGCACAAGCCGGAAGGGCGATGGGAGGAACAGGTGGGGAAGAGGGAAATGAAGGTAGAGAAGGAGTCTATTACATCCAAACAACCTTCCCATTATCGTGGGCCATGGCGAGTGAGATCGAAAAGGAAAATCCGGATGAACGTGCTGAAAAGGTTATCACACACTGGATAGTTGCACACTGGCTTCATTGTTGAACACCGACCAGTGAGGTCTGCATGGTTATGCCAGCAGCACCATCGAGGTGAAGAGAAGTTTTAGGGTATGATCACATCAAGAAAGTTCAGCTTACGTTCGTGATATGTTTAAAAAGTTACTTTACGTGTGTTCTGTGCTGCACCTAAACAGCAAAATTAAAAGCCTGTATGTGAGAAGAATGAATGACACAATGGGCCGTTTAGAGTGTGTGCTGCCTTTGTTTTCTGTAATGTTGTGTGTGTGTGTGTGTGTGTGTGTGTGTGTGTGCGTATGAACTGAAGTGGCAACACAGGAGCCATTAGAGTGAAGTTGCCCTAGGCCTCAGTGGAATTTCCATCAGCATAACTCAGACTTTGTGGACTCCAGTAGGGCTAAGCTGAGAAACTGATGTTAAACGGTGTGACTGCGGAGGTCAGGACTGATTAGCCCCTGGCTAACCTGCTGCACGGGGGCTGTATATCTCAACCCACTTGGGCACGTCAGTGCGCTGCGTTGATCGTCGGAATCGTTAACCATCTATCTTCCTGTTGCTTTGTTCACCATGAAGTTGAAGGGCTGTTATGGGGTGTGTGGTCTTGTGCGTTGGGCTGGCCCGGTTGGGGAGCTTAATAGTAATCAAAGTCAAACCCTGTGTTCCAAAGTTATGCACTGTTTAATTATTTGCAGTGCATTATAAGAGTTCTACAAAAATTTTACAAGGCAATGGCAGCAATGCATACACTGACCAGCAAACAACAAACAGTCACCCAAAAAAATGCTTAAAGCTAGCATCTAACCTTTGAGGGCTGGGCACAGCTTACGAGACTTACCATGTCCTTTTCTGCTCCTCACAAATTTTATGCTTGGCTGAAACTTGCTCATAACAGGATGTTGAATATATAGTGAGAAGAAAGATTATGCCTTTCTGGTTGCACTGTTCCTTGATGTATCTGCCATGTCATGCTGCCATTGTCTCCCGGGTAAAGGATGATAGTTCAGATACCTACTCCCCCTCCCTTGGCGCTCCAAATGCTCGCCTTTGAAGTTTTTATAATCCATCTGTCATCTTTGCATGGGGGGCACATGTCCTGTACCACTCAATTATGGAATTTTCTTTTGCCAGCCAGAATAATATGGGTGACTGGTAGGAATGGCTCAGTCGTCCACATTCCTTGGAGTCAAATGCACCCGATTTCACCTCCTGAATGCATCGACAGAGTGTGTTTGTTTGGGGCAGAGATGCCTTAGATGCCTCAACAGAAAGACTGAATGCTGGATTTAAGGCTCATTGTTTAAATGGAGGGTTTTGCTATTATGGGATGTGGGAACAGGGCGTTAATTGTGTTAACACTGTCAGATCTTGCATTTAGTTGTTATTTACCCTTGTTATCACATTTTATTGGGAATGAATGTTTACGTACGACGAAAAGAGAGATGAAGCTTATGAGAACTTTGCTTAAAAACTTCTCCTTTGTTGGAATAACACGGTTTAGGAGCCTTTCTGTGATACGCACCTCAGTAAAATGCACTTCTGTTCACTACACACATTAGTTATGATTGAAATATTTTAATTATTTGTGTTAATTTGTGATTTTGATTGCTTATGACACATTAAACTGGCACTAATTAAGATGCCGTACTTATGAACAAAGGGCTAATGGTCTGAGAAACTTTATGCATGTATGAGATTTTCAATGCAAACTACTTCAGATGCTGTGAACATCCATCCATCCATCCATCCATCCATCCATCCATCCATCCAGACCATATTGTGGTCAAAGTCATGCCAGTTAGTAAAAACATTCCTTATACGGAACTATCAGATCAAGGCCATTGATACTGTATTATATATACTAATCAGATCGAGTTGTGCCCTTTGTTTGTTGTTTGTTGCCTATTCATCATAAAAATAAAACTTGTCCCAATGACTTCCAGTCCCCCTTTTAAAAGTCGTCATGGTAGCTTATTTCCAGATACTCGAGCTGCATCTGTTTGCAATTTAGCAAATGTGGAAGAAGTTAATACATAGCTCTATCTGAGAAGTGCCATCATAATCCTCGGCTGATACTGGGCTTTTAACACAAAGGGGTATTGATGCTGCTCTGCCCAAGGTGGCTCCTGAATCTTGATATACAAGTTCAAGGTCGGCCTCTCCATGTCTCCCCGAGGCTTGGATGAAAACACAGCTTTCCCACTGTGTGGTAAACCCCTGGTGAAATCTACCCGCTTTTTTTGCTCTGTTATCTCAGGTAGAATGATTGAAGTTGACTGGTCTTCATAATTCTAACTGTAAAAGTGGTCACAGTGCCTCTAATAAAGCAGATATTATGTCACCAATAGCTCTGTGAAAAGGTTTTAACTTTATTTTGCATACTTTATTTGTGTTTCTTTAGCGAGGGGAGGGGTAAACTACAGGAATTATATTGAAAGTGTATGCCTTGCAACTTTCTCCCTGTAGGAAATGTGTATTTGAGCAGTAAGCTCATGATTTGAATATTTGTAATCCATGCTTAAAATTTACAGGCCAGATGAACTTTCTGGCACAAGACTGGAGCCATAAGTAGGATTTTCCCAAAGCTCTACAAAATTTTAAGCCATTTGAATGGCTTATCTAATTTACAAAGAAAGAAAACGGGGGAAAAAATATTATTGTACTCCTGTAAACTCAGATTCTGTGTGCATTCAATTGTATTGTTCATAAGCAGTGGTACAAGTAAAACATTAAGAATCAATTAATTAAATAAATCCAAGCTTAAAACAGGCATGAGATGACCAGGATCAATTTACATGAGATTTTGTCAATATCGACTTGTAGAGTCAGAAGGCCGTGAGTCCCAGAGTCAGTAGTCTGCCAAAGTGCGGAAAGTGAATGCTTTCTTAAACGATGCTAATCAGCCCAGCGAGGCCTGACCTGTGTCCCTATTACTTTTCTGTAATTCAGATGTGCTAAGAACCTGAAATTAAACGTGTCAGTACGCAGACCTCGAATCGGTGTGTCGGCCCGTGTGTGTGTGTGTGTGTGTGTGCGTGTGTGTGAGTGCGCGCGAGCCAGAGAGGGAGACAGCAGGAGAGGGTGAGCGATTGGAGGCGATAAGCGACTGAATCGCCAAATGGAGTAAAACCGGCGTCGCCTCGCGTGTTTGGTGGCGTCGTGGGGCGATTAGTAAGCGTGACGTAGCACTGCGTTCTGTCACCGTTTAAGTCTAATTCAGTCCTATGACTTATTTTTAAGCTGCCTTTCATTGATAAGTGGGGCCAACGGTGACGTGTCTGGGAGCATATGTATCTACAGCACATATGTAAGCAGGGTGGTGGGGGTTTTCAGGCTGGGGGGCAGGGAGCAGCTGTACCTCCACACGTCCCTGTTCTTTGTTGGACTTGGCTGTTAGCGCTGTGAAAAGCCCAGCTCTTTCTGGGCATTATATAGATTAATTTACTGTGCCATGGGCCTCGAGTGACACCTCACAGGGGAGGCCGTGTTTGCGTCTGGTAGCTGAGGGGGCCGTGTGTGGCTGAGGGAGCCAGAGTGAATTCCTGGTAAAAGCAAACAGCAACTTCTGGGTTGGATATGCAGGGATTGCAGTGGGGCTGTGTGTTTTAAGAGGTGCATCATCTGGTCGAGCCGGCTCATTATCCCGCTACACTCCCGAGCGGATTGCTCGCATGTTTAAGCGTTTTTTCATGCATCTGAGGTGCATTCTTTAAAATCGGGGAACAAAGAGCGTGCCTGCCTTAACCGGATGCGATACGTTCACTACTTTCGAATCTTATCTGCGCCTTAAGAGCGTCTCGTTTTGGCGTAATGGGCCAGCTACTGTATCCTCGAGTAAGGCGCAAGGAAAGGAAACGCGACATAGAAAAGAGAAAGTGAAAAACAGTCACCACACAAATTTGAGATGTTTACTGTGAAAGGAAATCTTGCTTGTGCAAGTGACACATTTATAATGACGGCAGTTATTCTGCTGTTATTGCTTATTGTTGTTGACTGTCCAATCTTTGTGAAATGCAGAGATCTGCATTTTTACGCGGGGCATAGGAAGATTCTGGCACATTCCAGTGTAGCTTGACGCGTGTATGTGTGTGTGTCTCGTAAAGCAGGACCGGCTTAAATAACCTACTTTTGTCAGGCAATGACATCAGTTGTGGAGGTGCATATATGCAGAAAGCTATTTGGAAAGGCCTCCTCGTAGTTGTCAGCTTTTATTATGCGAGAAGGTGTCATGTTTGTAACGAAGCTGAGTGCAGATGGCAGAGTGGAAGAAATGGATCACTAATTTTAACAATGATTAATGAACAGAGATGGAAAATGAATTACATTGGACTATTGGAGGCAAGGAATATATTCCTGCTAAAATGTTAACTTTGCCTGCCTGACTGCTGTCAGAAGAAAATTATTATACATTACATATATTGTTTTTTAAGAATTCTTTATAACATCGGCATTGTAAGCCTTTCCTCCAATTAAAGTTTCGGAGCTAAAGTCTTGCATGGGATAATATACTGTAGCAAGAGCACTATTTAATGAGTGAAAAAAAAAAAAAACTAGCATGGTATCTGAAAGGAAACATTTGTCATTTGTATTTTATGGAAGACGTTTCACCTTTGGTTTGCACTGTGTGGATTCACAAAGATTGTAAAGATGATGCAATGTATACAGGATAAATAATCATTCACACCTCCTAATCCAACTGACAGTTTCTGCTTCTCCCTCAATTTTGCTATATTGATCCCGATCAATAAACGTCTCTGTCAAGGTAGATAACATGTAGAGCGCTGCTCTCTCCAGTGCCCACTCCCACCACCACCACCTCCGCCCCAAGCTCCCCATACGGTCTCAGACTGGTTGCTAATTTCCCATCAGAATTGTTACCGCTGCATTTGGCCTGGTGTCTCAGGAGTGGTGGGTGAGAGCAGTTGCCATTCAGACACCTCAAAGCTCCTCACAAGTGCTATAAAGTGTGGAAATGCAGTAAGTAGCACATGCTGAGACTCTCTCATCAAGATTAAATAGAACCAGGAGGAGAGTTCATTTAACTTCTTTTTTTTTCCCAAGCAAAACCCTCTCCATATCTCTCCCATAAATGTGTGTTTGGAATGCAGCGGGAATTGAGAATTCAAGAAAATAGATATGCATGCACTATTTTGAATTTAATTAAGCTCCTGATGGGAAATACTTTAGGAAAGAAAAAAACAACCTCTGGAAACAATATGTATGTATGGAGGAGCTCAGGTTACACGGCATATGCTAAACACTGGGAAAACGTGCGTAGAGCATTAGTGAACAAGATAGGTAAGAAGCTCCTGGGAGCCAATTTAGATTGTGACTTAAGGCAAGTGAGGCTTTTTTGTGTCTGTCTCAGTATGTGTGCGTGTCTGCTTCTTTTGGCATGCTGTTAAAACAGTGGCAGTGGTAGGAATTCCCTAGCAAACTCCAAGGGTGGCCTGCTTTGAGATTCTCATCTGCACCTTGCCCCTGTGGACCGTATGGGTCAGCTGAAACTAAGTCACTGGGTTATGCATTATACTTTAAAAGAACGAGGATGTGGACTTGGCTTTTATTGGCCGGACAGCTTGGGTTGGATTTTGTCAAAAGTGTGTCACGTGTCACTTTTTCTCCTGTCGTCGCTCCAAAAGATGAATGTCCGAGTCAGAAAGTAAGCAAAGAGGAGGATGGAGCCATCCTGTCAAGAACTGGACCAAACTTTAACAGTCTGACTGTGAGATGATAGGAAAAAAAAAAACAAAACAATGTATTAGAAAAGTACATTCTTACCAAAACTCACTGTTTTGATTGACTGCAGTAATGCATTTTCATTTTAATATAATACGCCTATACAGAGAATTACTCTATCGGTCTCTGCTGGGGCAAATGTATTTGTAGGTTGGCCTGATCAAGCCTGTGGCTAATGCTAATGACCTTTAACATTTTCTGAAACTTTTATGGTTTTGACACAGCTTGCTTGGCAGGAATTGTGTTTGTTTATTAAGAGGAAAGGCCTGAAAAGAGCAAGCTTAAAGTCTTTAAGGCGGTTAAAGTAAGTGGCACATAGCACTATGTAACACAAATTTTGTTCCTGGATGGTACGTGTTATTTCTTAATTGCGTATGTTGTAAATGCATAGAAAATGGACAATATTCCCTTCAAACTTTGCTTTTGTGACCTGGATAATTAAATGTAATGCAATTCATTCTTATGTATCAGCCCCCAATTACCCAGGTCACAAAAGCAAAGTTTGAAGAGAAAAAATAGGTCTTTTCCATTTACTTTAGGCATAAGGAACTGGGAAATAACACTCTCTGCCCAGGAACAAGAAAAAGTAAAAATTTTGTTACATAGTGTAATGCCTCGGAGTGTTTAGTCATACCATTATCATTAAAAAAATTAACAAATGGCTTAAGCCAGATAGACTTTTTCTGAAAATGTTTGGATTTCTTTCGGCGTGGAAAATATAAAATGAGAATAAATAATTTAAAAAATCTTTGTAAGAAAAACAAGGTGCATTCATCAGGGATTGGCTTAGATTAATTTCGGGGTGGTGGGGAATTGGGTGATTCAAAATAACCTTGAATGCACTTATACAAGGAAAAAAAAAAAACTAATTAATTATAGGAAAACAACAGTGTCAACAGAGGCATAACAGACTGATCATTTCTATGCACATAGCCAGATGGAAGTGAGTCTGCCAGATCAAAGTAAATATCCAAGATAACGGTAGTGTCCACGTTGAATTTGAGATTTTGTGAGAAGGGTTGCGTGAGAGTAGTAGGAATGAAGATATCGTGTCATGTGACTTATCAAGTTTTGTGCACTGTCTTAGGTAGTGTTAGGAGTGGCATTTTTTGGCCAGTGATGATTGTGTTGGGACATGCACATTTGTGGACAATGTAAATATGAGGTTCTGAGGGCCATGACCATTGACTGTTGCCTATGAGAGTTTGTGGACTGTGTAAAGTACAAGGTTTTGTATACAATGTTGGTTTGTCAGTATTAGGTACGAGGGTTAGCTATTAGTGACAATGTTAACAATGACGTCATGCGGGCAGTTTTATGTGACAGTGTTGAATGCGAAGGAATCGGAACAGCTTTAACAATGAGCTTCAGTGGTTACCATGAACTAGTGCTGTTGAGTGTGATGTTTTGTGAGTACATGCCATGCAGTGTTTGCCCATGCTGAATGTGGGGGGTAGGGATGTGCATATATTTGAATCAGAAATGCGTGATCTGCACACAGTCGGGTACAGAGAGGTGCTTTGCGGGGAGCCGTAACCCCTATCTTGGGGGTTTGTTGGCTCTCGGTGAAGGTGTTCCATGCCATGAGTGAGCCTAGCTGGTGGGCTCTTCGAGTGTCACGGGACCCTTTTCGTTTTACGCTGAACGCGGTGCTCCTACGAGGGTTTTTGGTGTTTCCCGTGCCAGCGTGGATGCTTGGTCGAAAGGGGACAGCTTCTCCGCATCTCTCTTCAGAGCAGATAGGCGTCCTCCGCTGTCTACAAACTGCGTATTTGCTAATCGAATGCCATTTTGGGAACGTTTAGGGAATGCATTGTTGATTTTACGGGGCGATAAATTTATACAGAAACAAAGATTTGCATACCGTAGTTTATGGCTGCCAAAATACTGTTGTGTTCTTAGTTAGTCTTCTGTATTTACAATGACCTTCATGAGGCAATTCTCACCCCCCTGCATTTTTTTGTGAAGGGTGGGGCTGGCGTCAACCACGGCAGCCGCGATTTGAGATATACGAACGGTGATGGCGGGAAAATACGTACTTTGTTCCTTTTAAGGCAAATTGACAGGTGCTCTGAAACCGCTCTAGAGCACTTTCATCTTTCCAATCAAGATACAAAGATTGCATCACTGGTCTTCATTTACCAGTCTTCAAAGCACAATTGCAATTGAAGCACGGCAGTATTTTATTTATTTATTTTTATGACTCCCCAATGTCGCTCAAGGAGGCAATTACCAAATAAAGGTGACACAGTAAACAGGTGCACCCATTATTCCCCAAGCCTGTGGCAATACATCCACATTACTTAGACTGATGGGAGATTATGACTGTGAATCTTTGGAGTTTCTGCCTACATTGGCTTTGACTGATTAAGCCCGGATGAGACTGAACACATCCTCAGTACTTGAAATCTAAGAGAAATGATTGTATGCTGTTGAAGTAGTAATTACTATGCTTTACGTTTAGACGTTTAGATTTTTTAACGCTGCTCCCGGGGTCACCCTGGTGTGGAGAAGTACTGTCAGGTTTTCCTGGACCTTGGGCTTAAAGGACTGCACTGTGGGGAAGTTGTGTCTGGCTCACTCATATGCCCATCTTTACCCTCTCAAACACACACACACACACACACACACACACACACACACACACACACACACACACACAAGCACAAGTGTAGATCCTTAAAGGGCCAGTTGCCCTCATTGACTGTTCAGCAGTCCGTGAACCTACAGCAGGTGAATATGAACCTCTGTAAGCAGCCATGCCCTATATTCAGAACGCCAGCATATTACCATATTAGTTTTAGTATTGTTTATACGATAAATTATATAGAAGTGACTCCAGATTTAGAGAAACATTTAAAGGAACATGTTCATTTAATGCAGTACCTGGAATGACGTTACTTAAAAGCAGTAAAGTCTTCTTTAAAGAGAAGGATAAACACTGCTTGCTGTTTGTAGTCGAGATGGCGCAGCTGCAGTCGCGATGGAGTTAATGCTAACCGTTTACAATTTTTTCATTGCTGGATAATTATTTAAGAGGTTCATATAGTCATCAGTGTAATCAGTCAAGAGCGATTACTGAAAATCCATGGGCAAACAGATGGCACTTGGACTTTTTTTTCCCCACGTTAAACTATTACGTTTAACACCAGACCATTGTAGGAGGACAATTCAAAGGACAAACAATAAAAAAATCACTTCAGCTCAAAAACACAATCAAAGTCATAATTGGGCCTTTTGGCCATTGGCTGCTGAAGCCAGCTAATCAGCCAAGTCACAGATAAATGCAAGGCCGCGGGTCCCAAAAGAACTGGAAGTCCAAAAGAACGACCTTGTGCTTTATTAGGAGGCCCATCGCTGTTTGCCGATGACCGGCTCAAATATGGCCGCCGTCTTGTCATGTGCACTCTTATGTCGCCTGTCCCCGGTTGCGCTCAGCCCAGGTGAGCGTTAGCATGAGCGGCCAGGCTCTCTTTTTGTGGTTGCTCATAACTCGAGAGGGAGAAAAGCCTGGACCGATCGGAACACGGTAGAGGCTGCCCTACATTCCTGACTAATTGTGTAATTGGAAAGCTTTTTAAATGAGCAAAACCCCTTTGCAGCCTACACGTTCAAGCACTTCCCCCTTCAAAGCAAATCGCAAAAGAGCATTTTGGGAATAATGATCATTTCCAAAAGCGTCCCTCAGTAATCTGTACACTATCACTGCAACTTTAACCACATACGTCTCTGGTAGTCTGAGATCTATAGCAGACTATTTTCAATCTGTTCTCCTGAGTGGCCTAAATGACCTCCAGTTATTGAGACTGATTAATGAAAGAAGTCACAATAGTGTAATAACCAAACATCTGTTTACTTTACTCCTCTTGCTTCAACTTTCCTGTCGAACGTTTCCTTTATTGCATACCTGTGAGCTGTCCTTGTTTTCCAGCAGCACCCTGTGAATATTGGATTTTAAAATTTATAGTCCTTTTAATGCTTTTCATTCCATGCTGCTAATGTTAAGAGCATGTAAGAATAGTAAAAGTCCAATAAAACCCATTTTTAATTAACCTTATAGATCAGGGAAACAGAAGCCACTGTGATTTGCATGCATCATGCATGATCAATTTTTCAAATATTGATTAATTTGCAGTCTTTAGAGTGGTAGGGGTCAGATCTGTGCAAAATAGGGCGTAAACGAAGGCATAGTGGAAATGAAATGCAATATTATAATTGTAAATATTGCATGGGTATACGTATAATTGCTTTAACAACAGTCATATTCCTAAGAAAAGGAACTTAAATAAATGCAATATGGAGTACTGGAGTAATAAACAACAAACAGAACCAAAGCATTAATAAACACGTTTAACAGTGAAGTGCAATATGTAGCTTCTTGAAAACAGTATAATGCAGTGTATCGATTCATAATGCTTTTAAATGGATCCACTGTATGCTATTCAAGGGCAAAACGATGGGTGCAATTTGATTTTATGGCAGCAGCCGGTTTTGCAGAAAGCTTTTTTGAATAGGAACACAAAAGGGTAATTGTTTTAGCCCAGATGTTACTTTTGCACAACAAGCAGGATACAATGTTCCTACTGAGCTGATGAGCCCAATCAGTGAAATGATTAAAAATTGATTTTGTCCCTGTAATTACAGTATGTAAACTACTTAGCCAGGATTGCAAAGGAAGTGATTTTCTAATTACGTATATACTCTGGTGTCTAATGATTGTTTTTTGAAGTAATGAAGAGAGAGCCCTAATGACTCCATTGTACTCCAAAAAAAAAAAAAAAAAAAAAACGGCCGTCGTTAGGGTAGGGCATTGACAGACAAAGAGCTAAAATTTAATTTTCACCACTATTAATGTGAATGGAGACTTGTTTGTTAACATGCTGCTGGGGTGGTAATGTTGCCCATTATAGGTCAAATACCTGCATTCCCCACGTTAGAACCTACCCACTGAAGAAAAGGTATAAATTAATAAATACAACAAAAGTATTCCTTTCTCATAATTCCCTTTGCACAAGTTAGATGATGATGCCTCGTGTTTGTGTCACAAACTTCTTGTTTTGCTTGCCTGAATCGCTTGACTTGCATTTCTTGCAGTGGGAATGCAGAATTATTGGTTAATAGAGCAGCAGATCTCATGATTTAAGCATAAAACAGTCTTGCTTCCATGGCAGTTTGAAGCATGTTATTTATGCTCCAAACTTTAGGTAACCCTTCAGATGAAGTGAATATATTGACTCTCACCACCAGCTGAGAGATAACATCAAAGCCTCCAAACATGGCTACTGGTGAGAAGCCCTTGTATGTAGAGCGGGGGGGGTCACTGCTTTTAATCTTCACGTGAAGTGTTGTACATGTATGTCGTATAACTTTATCTCTGTGTCACATGTCATGTAATGGATATCCATTACAATTTCATCATGATATCTGATTTTTTTGATAAAAGGACATATAATTTGTAATGGGACAAATGAGGCGTCAGAACCAGTGGTGGGAGTATCCTGAACTATCCAATCAATGCTGGTGCTAAATGAGGCTTCAAAACCTATGGTGGGTGGGGGCATCCTGAACTAGTTTGGGTCCCATCATGAGTTATGCTCCCACCCACCACGGGTTATGAAGCCTCGTTTGTTCCATCACTACATGCAGTATAATGACCGATTCTGATCCAGACAAATGGTTTTGTTCATCTTTTCTCCTCCTTATGTGGAATACATCCTAGTGGCTGCATTCTACTACTGTAGGATCTGCGGCTGAAGCCTCTGCCAGTTGAACAATAAGGCCATTATTGCCTGACGAGAGGTCAAGCCTTATACGGTTGCAAACTTTTATCTGCTTTTGAAAACGAACAAGCTTTTAACACATCGGCAGCCACGTCAACAAGATGTCAAGTTGTTATAAAATGTGTCCTTTCTGGAAAATCTAAAAATGGTCTTTTAATAGAAATAATCTATTAAAACACTGTAATAATTTCTCTCCTTTTTCATAAAGTGCCAGATGAACTTAGAAGCTAATGTTTCATTCGGATTTATTCCGTGACACTTCACTCAGAAGATACACATGTGGCTTTTATAAATCATCTAAATATGGAAAGGAAGGGTTTCTCTCACTGTAATTTAACTTTCAATTATGTTTCATAACTTTTTTAGTGCTGTTAAATTTGAGTAAATCACCACTTGACATTTTAAAGGACATATTGTTTTTTGCCCATGACACTTTCTGCTCTCCTCTTAGACCTTTTGAACATATCTCGAAGTCGAGATTTGGATGTATGTGGGCCTGGAGGTCTTGAGGTGACACTATGTGGGCTGATTTCAGGCAGCAGGTGGTAATTAATGCAAAGGTTATGTCTGATATTCTTAATTAACAAAATGCTGGTCCGGCGGAAATGTGTGCAAAAGGCATGCAAACAAAAATAACTAATACATTAGAAAAGAATTGGTAAAAATGATATATTCCAAAATACTTGAAATTTCACTGAGTATTGTTAAAAAACGTTGTTGAGATCATAATGATGATGATGATGGTCATAGAAAAAGAAGACCCTGTCAGGACCCTTAAATATTCCTATGACCTTAGTGCTGTTTGATTAAAATTAGCTGTTAACTGTGATGATGGGACTGAAAATTCCTATTTCTAAGTCCTGTGAAAAGAGTGTACAGTATAGGATGTATTGCAGTAAGCAGTGGACAGGTGGTTTTTTTAGTTGTTTTGTTTAGCCCTTCCTAACATCCATCCATCCATCCATCCGTTTTCTAAACCGTTTAATCCAATTCAGGATCATGGTGGGGCCTGGAGCTTATCCCAGGCAGCCTGGGGCACAAGGGAGAGGGGACACCCTGGATGGGGTTCCTTCCTAACATTTTACCCAAATTCCTTGTGTCTTTGATTGTGAACTGTGACCCGCGAAGCCCCTTTGTTTACTGTGAACCCTGGTCCTCGTGTTAACTTTGTCTGTATACGGGGTGAACAACAGCTCGTGCTTCTGTTTACTGTTTATGGATGGTGTGACAATAAAGCCCACTTGACTTGACTTGACTTGACTTGATTTGAAAATGCACCAAAACTGTTCTCTGGATACTTTGAGAAGCCTATTTAGTGTTGGTTGCTTCTTCCCTTTCTAGCATCCAGGCTGGTTTTTGCGATGCCTTCTTGATTTTTCTATGCATTTTATTACATATGTCATTTCCGACTGGTCACTTTGTGAGCTCTTCGGTTTTCAAGCTTGAATCCCTTCGCGAGCTTCGCCGCCGGATGCTGGTAACTGAAACATGAGAGCAAATGAACGATACATTGATGTTTATCCTTGTCCAGAAGAAACGATCTGTGAAGTGCACCATGCTATGAGGGTCCATATTCTAGTCTGTAGTCTGCTTTCTCGGTAAAAAAGGAGATCCCTTTATAGCGCCGCTTGCTCATTTATACCCATTACCAGTATTTTCAATCCTTCTTGGCGTTGCTGTCTCTGCCTTTGGCACCGTAATGATGAATGTGGTCTAATAATAGTGCGCTATGATAGTGCCTTTATTAAGATGTACCAACATCCTATTGAGCTCTATTGAAAGAAGAGCATCTTCCCATCGTATATGTGTGTACTGTCTGTTTAAATATATAATATGTATCGTGGTATTGCAGTAGAAATGACATATGAACACCAAATGTAGTAAGTGCATGCAGTCTGACACTGTTGGGCTGTGCATTACTGTATTTTGGAGGGATTACAAAGTTGTTGATCATCTGCTCTTACATGTTGGTAATAAATAACAACAACAACAATGACAACAACAACAATAATAATAATAATAATAATAATTATTATTATGTTTTCCTGATTTGCATTTAATCAGAGAAGGAGGGTTGAGGTTGTATTAAGCATTCATTTTGTGGTAGGGTGTGCTTGACATGTGAGTGTAATTTGGTTTTCGCAGGCTCTTAAAAATGTAGCATTTGTTTTCCATATTAACTCTGCTTATGAATATCACAGTATGAGGTATTTAAGTTTATTTTTTTAAATTTGATGATTGTAAGTCTTTACGGATAATGAAGTTAACAGAATGATTTATGCATTTATAAAGGTATTAAGAAAAGAACTACATTAAAACAGTGTACAGTTTAAACTGCTGATAATAGTACAATATTTCTTCTTCTTATTATTAATAATAATAATAATAATAATAATAATAATAATAATAATAATGCATCCCATTCAAGGTGTATGTTTTGCCCTACATTTGGGAAAGGTTCTAGAACCCCCCCATGCTATTGACAAGGATAAGTATTTAGAGGATGGATGGATGGATGGATGGATGGATGGATGGATGGATGGATGGATGGATGGATGATAAACGTTGTCCACCAGTGCCAGAGTTTTACTCATAATGGTAAAGAAAGACCTAAAATGGCACAAGTATTAGTTTTCCTGCTCAGAGCTGCATTGTTCCATTCAGGAAACTGTCTTTGTCCATTCTCGCGGGTCTCATGTCTGTTATGTGTTGACAGGCAACAGGTGGAAAATTCCGGCTCAAGAACATCTTATCTGGCCAAATCAAGACTGTCCAAACATATGGTAAGTGTTTGTTGCCTGTAATAAGATCTCGGTGTCTGTTTGTTATCTTCGGCTCCAACTGCACAGCAAGAAGTCATGTGTATTCAACTGAGAAGATTTAAGAGAGAATGACACGTCTTATTTATTTATTTATCTATCTATCTACTTATTTATTTATTTATTGTTACTTTTTTGAGCTTTGGTTTCTTCCAATTCCAACATGACTGATCGCAGTTTAAATGTGTGACAGACCTCATATTACACACAACTCATTTCAGTGTGAACATGGTCATTAATGGGTCGGTCAGACTTGACCGTATGCGGACGTGCATCTACGGGAGATCGGCTTCATGTACTAGCCCCTGTCTAAGTACACGTGCTACGCTTGCTGTCACGTATGTATATAGTTCGGCAGCATGATCATTTACAGTCAGCCTGTCAAAATGACGTTAGCTATGTGAGGAACAGAAAGTGAAACGACAGTAAAGTCTGGAATGAGGTTTAAGTATATAAAAGAATGGCAGCTATACATCTGATAGACTTTGTTCAACTCATATTGTGACCCAGGCTAACATATGAGAGTGCTGTCAATTTTGTCAGCCAGACCACTTTTTAAAATCTCCCTTTAATCCTGTTCAGTACAGCTTTCCTAGTCACTTAATGACTTCTGTGTCTCTGGATCCTTTACTGAAATTGCATTTATTCATTCTAAGCACTAAACAGCATATCCGACTCTAATCATGTTTTTTTTTTTCTTCATTCCCTGGCCTATTTTAAGGGAAAGAATATTATTCAGTTCTTAATCAGGTTCTTTTTCTAGTGCTGAGGAACGTAGAACCTTTCTGTTCTGTACACAAAGGAGTCAAACATGCGGTTGTCTGAATCAGCACAAACGATGTTTGTAACACTGACTCACCATCCAAGTGCAACCTTTGCAGCATCTGATACGGGAGCCACCGCTTGTTAGCGAGGTCAGAGGTCACGAGGGATGAGACGTAAGGTCATTTCGGTGCAGGCGATTACAGGTGGTTGAGGCGGGAGCTCAGTTTCACCGCCTGTAGCTCAACAGGCTGTTTCCAGGCAACAGGGGCAAAGTGAGAGAGGCCAGGGAGGGGATGAGAGAGAAAGAGGAAAAGAGAGAAGAACGTGGAGTGTTGGGTAAAGACCTGCCTGAGAATAAGTATCATACCGTCACCCGGTGGCACGTCACATGATTCAGCCTGTGTAGTGATGACCATATTGATATGTGTGGCTGACTGCCCTTGTCTAATGTCTGTGTTCGCAGAATGAAGCCCGTGTAAGCGCAGCATAGCTAATTTCAGTTTAATCTCATAAGTGCCACCCTGGCAGAGGTGGGTCAGATCCTTAAAGTTACACTGTTCTTTCTAAGACTCGGCCACGTCGCTCACTTAAAGCCCTAAACTCTGTGGGACACACATATCCACAGTGACTTGTTTACCTTACTCCTACGCTTGTAAACCTGCTGAAAAGCCTTCGTTCTTGCAAGTCAAATGTGTTGACGAGACGTGGTTACAGTTTACAAAATATGTTCATGCTTGCTGCATGAAGCTATGATGATTTATAAGTGCTTATATTTGAAAAGGAGGCCAGCAAATCTCAATGCTGAAGACAGCAGTTGGATTTAAGCTTCATCTACTCTCCAGAGGATGACACAAAGTTAATGTGTTAAAATATGAAGGAGAGTGCAATATACCGCTCATCTGGTGAAGAAATGAATTATTGTACAGCATAATGTAATACAGTTATATCTCTCTGAGGAAGTTCGCTGCAAGTTCAAATTATTTGGGTTATCAAAATCAAAATGCTTGTGCCCTTCTGTAATTGATTTAACCATCCACATAAACTGCATCGTACTCAAATGTGCATATTCAGTACCTGCACACTTGTACTTTGGCCGCATCACCTGCGAAGAATGATACAAACTCTACAAAAAACTCTACATTTGCCTTTCACACTGCAGTTGAGGATGTCCTTCGTGTGATCCTCTCTCAGTGCAAAATATTTTCCTAATGTCCAACCATCGATACGTGAAAGTTGCCGAAGGACGTGCTCCCAAATTGTAGTTCATGCAGTAACTTGTGGAAGCTAACATATTCACAGAGTTCTGGGTATTAACGCATTTGTGTTTTAAAAATCTAAGTTGGGCAGTTTACAGTATTACAGAATAAAATCTGTATTGCGTAATAGCTTTTTTCCCTTAATTTTTAGAAGATTTTCATTTCAGAAAAAATGATAGAGTCGCTTTGTATCAGGTAAGTGGCATGATGGATGGGTGGATCGATCTGAAGAATAACAAAAATGATCATAGTTACCAATTCCTGAGGGGAAATTAAGATGCTGACTGTGGTAACGTCAATAATAATAATAATAATAATAATAAAGCATGTAATCTGAGTTGCTATGTCCACTACGTGTTTTTATTGTGGTCTGCTAGGACAGTCTAAAAACAACGGTCTGGTTTGCATAGTGCACGCTGACGGCTGTAAGAGTATGCCAGTTCAGTTGCTCTCAAAAGAAGGAATGACCCATCACTAATAGGGTATGAATTGGATTTGCGCTGGGATTGTTAGTGTGTTTATAAGATGTCAGTCTCGTGTGTATTCAGGAGGATTTCTTACCTAAAAACTTTTCGAACTTTTCTTTTTCGCTGCTGATGTCAGTTAAATATATTTTCCGATCTGTGTACATTTGATTCTCTAGCATTTGTTTACAGTACCAACATTGCACACTACAGAGACGTAAATTCAAGTCTGATTTCTAGTCTTACCAGAACTAATTTAAATTATTAGAACACCTAACAATGAAAGACAACACACCATGTTAAGTTAATTTAACTGCAACACACCAGTGCAGTCAGGGTTGCTTTGATTTCTGTAGATACTCACATAGTTATCTTTGGGAATGGTTAATGTGGATTGTGTTTATAGACAGTTTCAGAAATGTAGGTCAGCAGTTAATGCAGTGGTTAAGGCCATGGACTCCTAACCCGAAGTACTGGGAGGCTATGCTGTTGTACCCTTGAGCAAGGTACATAATTTAAATTGCTCCAGTAAAAATATCCAACTATATAAATGGGTAAATTGTAAATCACTTTGGGGAAAATAGTGTCAGCTTAGCAATGGAATAATAATAATTAGGTATTAAGGACAACACTGTGCCCATTTTTAAAAGTTGGATCACTTCATTGCATGTTGAAGATTTTTCAGAATCCTTTGAATCAGACAGGATGATTGAGGCTTGGAGTAAGGTAGGGTCATCTATGTATGTGTACATTTGTATGTTTGTGTGTGTGTGTGTGTTTTTTTTTTTATCACTTTGGCAGTCAGCCACTGAACCTAAGTAATTTTCTTTCTTATAAGGATGCTTATAAGGTATAAGGATGCTGATTGTCAAGGCATGAAGTCTTTTCCTGAAAACTGTTCTATTGCTGCTTCCTTTTGGAATTTTGCTTTCGCTTGTCAGATGTGCATTTTTAATGTCATTTATTTATTGATTGTGTTTAGGATAGTGATTTTGCAAAACTTCTGCAGATGAACAGCACAGAAAAATGACATGGTTTAAAGATACACAAACAAACAATAAATCAATAAATTCAATACAGTGTACCTATAAACCACCGTTGCTTTTTAAAAGATACCATAGCAAAATAATGACTTAAAGAATATGCCACCTAAAAACTGTTATAAATGTTGACTGATAACTGTGTAACTGAATGTTCTTCTTACGTTGCTTTAATGTTTTATTTTGAATTGTGTATATTTAAAATTCTTTTTTAAAAAAGCCTTGCCTTCCTTTTTAGTATTATCTTCTAATTTGAGCTAATTATTTAATTGTCACATCAGCAACTTGAGCAAAGGTGGAATGGGAAGTTAACTGTATAAATTCTTGATGGGACCAATGAGGCTTCAAAATCCACAGTGTGTGGGAGTATCTGGAACTAACCAATCAATGCTGGTGATACTTCCAATTAGTGCTTGCTATCGCCAGCATTGATTGGTAGTTCAGGATACTCCCACCCACCTTGCATTTTGAAGCCTCATTTGTCCCATCATTAGTATAAATAGTTTTTTTTCCTCCATTTTACACTCCAGCTGTTCTGCTGTCATGCTTCACCATTCAGTGATATCTTTCATGTAACTATGTGGCTCTGAAGAAGCATTTCCAAAACACCATGTTATTTTAACTTCTTCAATTTTTGAGACAATGCATTCTCTAAAAGAAAGCTTGCTCACTTCCATCAGCATAAAAAAAAAAAAATGCTTATTCATCATGTCTGAAAGAAAATAAACTATCACGAGCACCGCGTTGTTCATAGCCAGTTCAGAAATCCAGTCATGACCAAGGCCGAATCGTATGGCCTTTGTGAAGTCAGTGTACAGTAAATGGCCCCTCGCTGGCGTTCTTCTCGCAATGCGATGGACAGGACTGATCTCCTTGCAGATAGTTCCCCCTGCATTGCCAGGTACTCGTGTCTGTTGTATCACTGCAGACGAGCTTTTCTTCTCCTCCTCAGAAAATGTACCCCAGATGGTGATTGATTTTTTCAAGTGCTGACATCCCAGCTTGTGAGTGTTCCCACCTTCTTTGTGCCGAGCCAGTCAGGCAAACTAACGCGGTGATGCGATCATCTGCTCCTTTGCCACCATAGGATTGATTGACTGAGCGCGTAAAATTTTGTTGGAATTATTTTGGGTCCTTATAAAACGAGAATGCATCAGGTGACAATTTGCATTCCTTTGCGGATGCATATTGGAAATCTAAATTAAAGTTTCTAAGTTGTGGAAGTAAACTGTATTTGCCTCATTTCAGTTGAGCATTTGGTAAATATTGCAAGTGATTTGTAATAGTCCATTTGAGTGAGATTTTTAGTTGAAATATGTAAATAAATAACAGTAACTTTTGTATTACGGCACCAACTGTTTTCAGATAGATATGTGAATATTACACTCGAATTATTATTATTATTGTTGTTGTTGTTAAATCCTCAGATTACACTTTACTGGTCAGTCTACGTCTCAATCCTTACCTATGCTCATGAACTGTGGGTAATGGCAAAAAGAACACAGTTGAGACTAGTAAACGGTCAAAATGAGCTTTCTGCATCGGTTGTGTGACAGGGGGTGTGGGGACCTTGAAATAGAGCCAGTGCTCCTTCAAATAAAGAGGAGCCAGCTGAGGTGGTTTGGGTATCTTAAGGATGCCACCTGGTCTGCTCCCAAAGGAGTTGTTCCAGGCACGTCCCGCTGGGCAGAGACCCCAGGGAAGACCCAGGACATGTTGGAGGCATTATATCTCCCAGCTGGCTTGGGAATGTCTAAGGATCTCCCAGAACAAACATGAATCTGAGGCCACAGAAAAAGAGATCTGGTCTGACCTACTCGGCATGCTGTTACTGTGACCCTCACCAGGGAAGCAGCGAGTAGATGAGATGAGATGAGATGGGATGAGATTGTTATTATTGCAAAAAAGTTTAATAAAGCAAAAAAAAAAAGAAGGCATTTTTAGCAGGCTGAGTTACAGCAGTGGTGTAAGTAAGTCAAGCAGGGACAGATTGTTTTGTGCTTTGATTTATAATGCATTCATAATGCATTTTATGTAATGATGATGAGTGAATGCAAAACTTTCTTGGTCCCTGTCAAGAACGATTGTCATGTGCTGTATATTGGTGAGTATTGGAGAGTTGATCTGTCTGGACAATAAGAAAACAACACAACTAGTTTTCTACCAGCAGCACTTGTACCCAGGTCAATGCCTAGTTCTTGGTGTGATGTTGGTGAGTCACACCAGCCGTGGTATTTCTCATTCACATGATGCATGGTTCTCCTCTCAAAAGGATAAATGCTCAAGGGTTGATCAGAAGTTCTGGGGTCACCAACTGCCAGCATGTTACAACTCATGAAACAGAGTGAGGATTACAAGCTGACTAATAATAAAGGTCACTGAATTTTATCACCGAGATCTCATGTGTCATGTTCCGTGACAGTTGCAGAGAGCCATGGGAGACTTTTATTTTTTTTCTTGCCCAGAACGATGATCATCTGAGTGTATCCACCTACGCTCCGAGAGGAAAAAAAGTGCCTTCTTCAGAAATCTCACATGTCGGGGCATCTGGTGTGTTCTTTTTTGGTCGTTTCTGTTTGCAATGACAAACGTTCTCAATTGGATTGCTGACGTCTGACTCGGTGCCACCAGTTTTAGTGGTGCAAATATCTCTAAAGAGCTCCTTGCTCTGCCAGTCGGCGTAGTCCTGTGTCCATCTGTAAGGTCCAGCACCCTTTTTCATTTTAACCCCGACTGCCATGTCGTTGAGAGGCATAGCCTGGGCTGTGGAATGGCACGCTGCCACCAACATTTCTGCATGAAGCTCCCACATCAGCTGTTCACGGCATGATCTTCACAAAGTAGCTCAGCTACTGCCGTTCTCCCTCTCGCTTCCAGACAGAGATAGTTCTGGCCTTTCATATGCATTCCTTCTAGAATCGTTTTTGGTTTTGGCGAATGTGTCTCTTGTATGTTCTGGAACACAAGCAAGACACACGCACGCCGTCTAAACGTGTGGCTCCTCCTCCTAGCTCACGGCAGTGCTGGAAGCTTTAACAGTAAATGCACCTAATCTCTGTGTGAAGCTGATGAATAATTGGTGCTCGATTAAATTTAGGAACCATACATACATTAATTCCCTAAATGGGCAACACTTGTAAAGCTAATGACGTTCTGAAGTTAGAAGGACAATAACAATAGACTGCTTCTTTTTCAGATTTAGTTGCATCTGGGGGGGAAAAAAATGACCTCATCACTGAAGGCAGAAGACTTAGTGTGGTATCACATTGGGGGATTGTGTTTCAGTGCCATTTTGAAAAGTCATTCTATACTTTTCACATCTCATGCAATCATTTAACCAATTTATTTCAACAAAATCTGGTTGCCAGTGTCAGCAACCCTTTAGGAACTGACGTGCAGCACATTTGGTATTAATGTCAGCGGTTGTTTTTCAGGTCTTCTCTTTATTGCCTTTGGACAGGGAGGCTGTGATTGGCTTTGTTCAATCTTTCTGGCAGTCGCCGTATACTGACATCTGTTCCCTTCCAACCATTTTGACTAATTTTGATCAGAGGGTCTGTGACACAGAATTGCAGTGTTAAGATTCTAACACAGGAATGGCGATAGGTGTTTTTAAGCAAAATAAAAAAACGAACGAAAAAAACTGATAATTTAACCCCCATCTTATACAGAATATCAGTTTCTGTGTCACTATGTGTTTTTAAACGGGGCAAGAATGTCCGTGGCTTAAAGGAATGCTTTGAATGAGCTAGTAAAAATAAATAACTAAATCTCCTAAGCATATTTGAGAGAGGAAGGAGAGAGCAGAAAAAAAAAAAATGAAAAGCTGTTTGGAAAAGGTTTGGTAAAATGTACATGCTGTCATTGGTAATAGGGGTGAGGTTTCTTTAAATAATTATGATCAGGTCACACACACGCACACACAATGTATAGGGGGAAGTGGATGCCAATGCCAGCGACTGTATAGCTGTACAGTTGAATGATGCATCTCAAGCTTCAGGTGATCAAATCGTCACATATGACCGTCACTCGTCTCTGCCATGTATCAAAGGTGTGGTGAGAGTCTAATCATCATATATGCTGTACAGCTTATTGATGATGCCTGACAGTACTAAAAAAAATAGTCATGCTTCCTTTCTGAGACTAAGTGTTTTGAATTTTACTGATTTCCAGGAAACTACTTGCCTGAGACCACAATAAAGAAAAATCATGTTAATCAATCCTTCCTTGTCATGTATAGGGTGTGGACAAAATAACGGAGCACCACTTGAAAACAAGATTAAGCTCAGAAGAAATTAAATCACAGACGTGTCTAGGTCAGCTGTCAAATACATCTGCCAATAAGTTTTTTAACATGCAAAACATGAGTCAATTAAAAGACTTTCAAAGAGACCATATATTTAGTACTGAAATTGTAGGTTCATTTTTCACAAAAATAGCAGTTATTTTATGGCTCAACAATCATGTCCACATGTACCAAACTTGGACACACTGCATTGGCAAAGAGAAAAAGTGGTCATGAGTCAATGCTCACTGACAAGGAAAGACGGGCTCTTAATGGAATAGCCTAGTTGCTTAAAGCTACCAAAGGACAGCTTCAAAAATGACAACAAAAGTAAATCAGAACCACGCCCTTCCTCAACAAATCGGTACACTATGAACTCCATAAAGCTAAAGATATGGCAGGACTGTCATTTGTATCCAAGGTCAATGCACTAAGTCTCATAACCTTGTGTAAGGAGCACAAAACATCTCTCACCCCTTTTCCTACATCTGGATTGATTTACGTTTGGGGAAAGCCAAAGGATGCCTTCAACCAGGAAGCTCTGATGGTCTAGGCGGTCACCTCATGGGAATCATTCAGTCCGTGATTGCTCCGCATGGTCCTGTATTGGCCAGGTGCACCTTTTGGTGTAAACGTTACTGTCATATTCCGAGTTGATATTTCCCCCATGCACACTGTTAAACAAATTCAGCCATGGGTTCATGAGCACCAAGTCAAGCATCTTCCGTGGCCTTCCCCCTTGACTGGAGCCAAGCATCATGGAATATTTATGGAAAGTTCATGTATGACAGCATTCCAAGAAGAGCTGAAGCTGTTCTTAAGGCAACGCCTGGCCTTATTCCTTATTCGCTCCATGATTTTAATGTATTGTCAGGTATTTCTGTTATTTTGTCCAACCCCTTTGTATAATAAACATCAGATCAGATTAAACACAGAAGGGACTCTTAATCCATACACGATTGTTTAGAGCATTAACACTTCCTAAAAATAGGCCTAATCGTGAATAACTCCTAGTGGACAGCAGAAAGGACAGAGGAAACGAGTGAATTTCCATTTGGGGGTGGATAGCTGGCATGCCGGGGACAGAAAGACGTGCATTGTTGTTTAGTTATACTGTTGGTGTCTGTTACCAATAGAAATAATAATTTCATTCCCGTGTTACTTTGCGTGCATTCCATCGAATGAATGTTAGTGATGGCTTTTCAGTCTATTTATTTTTATGTATTGTGTATATTTACATTTAAAATATGAGCATGTCATTATATTATAAATACTGTCATCTCTGAAAAGAGAGGGAAGGAAAAACAAATGTTTATAAGAAAAACTCCTTTCTTTTTGCCTCTGTTCTAATTACGTTTTGGTTTGTTTTTTTTTATTTCCATTTTGTGCATAATGCTTTTAGCCAGCCACTTTTAAATGATATTATTAGCGTACAATATCAGTCTAGATTTCTTTTTCCACTTTTGATGCATTAGACTCATTTTAATAATTTCCAAATTTAATGAAAAAAAGTGACGGCCTGGTAGACGTTAATAGTAAGGTGAGAAGTAGATGACGGACTTATCAAACTTCCTGCCTTTTTAGACCTTTTAAATGACCTAAAAATAAATAAATAAGTGATATTTAAATAAAATATTCAATTGCGGACACTGTCTACCGTAATATCATTGGTTTTTGATTTATAATTGCCTTAAAAAACAGTTACGGGCCGGCTTTCTGCATGCAATCTGTGTTAACGCTGACAGATGACGGCCAACTGCAATGACATATCGAGAGCAAAGTGTTCAGTGGAAGTGGTATTTTTGACAGGATCGTGGACAAGGCACAATGACATTAAATATGGGTTATAGTGAATAAGGGCTCAACTCTAAACTGTTACACACAGTTTATGTCTTTGAAGATTTTTGGGAAATATCGTACGGATCCTTTTGTAATGCGTGTCTTACAATAAACCGCAAGTAGTAACTGGGGATTCCTTTGTGGCGTTGTCTCATTCCACTCCAAGAAAGAGATGCCATTACAAATAGCTAGCCCATAAAGGATGAAAAGTTAATGAAGAAGTAACCTAATGATGTAATGAATATTGCTACACAAGGTCGTATAGAACAATGCTGCTGTAAAAATAGATTATGCAGTTATTTTCTGAGTTTGAAGATTGTGTGCTTGAGCATGTGGCTGACAACGCCTGGTCTTAAACAAGTGATTAAAAGAAAAACTCACAAGGTTTAAATGATAATAGATAAGGTTCTGGAGCCTGGCTCCACATTTGGTCACAATTTTTAGCGAACGCTATTTCGGAATCATCGACGATTTGCACGGGCTCACGTATTGTCATGTAAACACAAGCTAATTACAATGCGGCTTGTGTACAATGGGGAGTGGACTTAGTCAGTCAGTGACTGACAGGGCATGGTAATCCCACCCACCAAGGGTGTCAGAAGTCTCGATTTTCTCATGGCTTGCCAACGTGAGTGTCACTGACCTGTTTTGGGGACCGAATTGCTGAATAATAAAAGTCACATCTGGTGTCAGATTACAAATTGCTGCCTTTAAATGATGATGTTATTTAATAGCTATATTACTATGCCCTGTGATGGACTGGCACCCTGTCCAGGGTGATGCTTTGTGTTGTGTCCTATGCTGCCAGCGATAGGCTCCTCCACCCCTTTAGCACCCAGTACGTGTAAGCAGTATGGAGATGGATGGATGTCAATATTACTAGTTATGTGGTAGAAATGTAGAAATGTGTGTATTTCAGGTATCATATATTTCAAATACTGAATGAAAGCATGTAGCTTCAAATCTCAATGATGAGATAGGCCCATCGTTTCGATTATTTTCATATGAACCTTTTTCTGGCACATCGGAGTTATGTTACTTCTTGAATATTATCAGACAATAAGTACATATAATTGATATTTTTGGTCAATAACCATTTTTGCGAACTGAATAATTTTGTATACTAGTACTTTGTTTATGTACTGATAACTGAGTACTTGCAGTTTGAATAAATGTAAGAGATTTGTGGCAAAAAAGTATACTATTGACACAGATACACCGTGGAATGTCGAGCTTCAGAATGACTGGTGGAATAGGGCTTAGTGTATAAGAGCTAGCTGTTCACTTTGGTCTGATTTTCCCCTTACACTATGCAATTGTTGGTGATGACTTAAGCGTCACCTGCAAATATGAAGTCAGTGGAATGATCTGAATTCACATGAGATGAACACATGGAGGTCAAATGTAGGAAGGGTTGATGGGGGGTGGGGCTGATAAGGATTATGAAGTCATCCTGTTGGTTAGGCGGCCTCACTCCGGTGGGCAGACCCTCTTTCAGCAATGCTAATGACAACCTGCAGTTAGCTCCAGCTCTCAGTATGGGTCAGCTGAGGTGTGGGAGAGCTTTTATTGTGGAGAGAATAAAAGGGAAAAGACACTCCTTAATGTCTGAACCATAAACATAATGTGAACTATAACGATTGTTCTTTAAATTCCGATTTCTTGCTGTTGGTTGTACACTGCTGTAAATGAAGCACTGCATTACTCAGTGATGGCTACACGGCAAGCAGGAGTTTATTAAACTGGGTGGAAATAAACAGTGTAACATTTGAAACATTTGAGTCTTCTACTTCCTAAAGAAATGTATACACTGAATTTGAAATGGACGCACTGCGTATGCATGCGACATACGGCTCATGCTTTACGAGTTGTTTACATCAGAATGATTGCGAGCATATTTTCCAGTTATGATATTTGGATAATCGGAGGGAAAATAGATAGGCTGTTGAGATTACAGTGAAGTTGCTATTGCTTAAACATCTAGAGAAGCTAAATAAATCTCTCAAACCCAGTGGAAAGAACGTGAGGACTAAAATTACAGCAACATAAGGGGGAATATCTTTAACGTGAAATCATTTCCTCTTCTTAATCAAAAAATGACAGGCCCAGCTCTGAAGTTTCCATCTGTACAATCTGCATACTACAGTTAGAACACCAAGATGTTTGAGTCGTATATGTTTTAAGATCATCAACTGAGACTGGATTTATCCTGGTCTAATCTGAGTGGACCTGTTCACAGAATACACGCTTGGGCCAACTCCAATATACAAATTTTGCATAACTTTTTGATCCTGAAGTCATATTTTCAGGTTTTGTCCTGTAGTAAGTTATGATCAGTGTTACGTGAAACGTATTAGGATTTAAAAAAGCCAAAAAAGTGTACATACATAAATATACAAAAACATAAAACATTTTACAAGAACAACAACAGTGAGAAGATCTACGCCAGTATCAGTTCTACGTTTTGGTCATGTTTTCCATGGCTTGAAAAGATATTCTGTTGGCAAATTAGTGAGTACATGGAAGGAATGAGCACATGGGATACTGGGATTTATATCTGATAAATGCACACTTGATTTGAAATAGAGCACAAGCTTACAGGTATCTGTAAATTTTACTAGAGCTTTTTTTTAAGTGTGTGTTTTTGCTGTCTTTTGTGAGACAGTAGCTATATCATCACCATGGAAGGTATGAAAAGTGTGGTCAGTAGGTAGATTTTCCCCTTTCACTTAATTGTGTGACTTGCTTCAAACCTCCTCCTTGAAACGCCTGGTGACCAACAATGTGAATCATCCATGCAAATCAATAATAGACATCTGCTGTCTCATATAATCCACCGCAGCCTTTTTATCAGGGAAAATGATGAAATGATTGCCAATTTAAACGTTAAACATCATGTTATTACATATAAAATTAGGTTAAAAAATGTTGTTTTTTATGCTAATTTCCTCAACGTGAGAGCAAGAGCGAAAGATTGAGTGTGGGTGTGTGTGAGAGAGACGCTTTATCGAAAAGTATAAACTTTTCAAAATTAAGTATGAAATCATAATCTCTGTGGGGCCGTTGAATGCTGAGAATGCAAACATTTCACAATACAGTCTAAACAAACTTTAAACACCTCACAAGAAAGAAAAAGACACAAAAAGCCTGGACACATTGTGTTAATTACGTGTTCTCGTGGGAAAACCCTCCGGTCCAGAACCTTATCCACCTTAAGAATATAACCTAAGGGGTCTTCACTTTTGAAGACCATGTTCTGTTTGTGGAAAAACTGAAGTCACGTGACACACGAGTGCGGGACAAGAATGTGGCCGACTCAGGGAGAGGTTACCGTGAAGAGTCAATCGATCGTCTTTATAAATATATCACTATAGACAGATGGACAAAACACTCCTTGTTATTCATAAATCGTATGAAATATACACCCTGAAAATAAATCAGATATATTTGATATGAGCCGAATCAGACCTTGTCTATAAAGAGAGGATGTCCTAACATTTTTGCAGCTGGGTGGCCGACCCCCCTTTCACCATCTTAACATAACAATATGCCAATGGCTACTTTAAAGTACAGCTGCGGTCAAAGTTGTGGATGGTCTACGGGTTTACAGGCTTTGTAGTGCTCTTATAAACAAACATTAATCTTCCAGCAGTTTACTTGTTAACTGTTTTGTTTTTGAAGCTGAATTAAAAAAATGTTGGGTTGCCCGTGTCACTGCTGTTTTTGCGTGAAAATAGCCTTGCAGCATGTATGGACAAATATGTGTGCACTGCCCAGTCAAATATGAAATAGAGATGAATAAATTATTTACGACCACCTTTCAAATACCATCTTTCTACTGAAACGAATTGCCCGGTTGTTTCACTTTTTACAACTTCTAAAAAGAATGCAAAATAGACGCCAGCCTGAAAAGTCTTTTACACAGTAACATGTTTCCCCCTGTCCTGTGTGTGTCTGAGGATGTGCAGAGGGAACGTCTTTGACGTTTTTGTTTTCAAACACTCCTAATCTCGGTGCGTCGCTGGTATTTTTGCTTTGACGTATAGGAGTAGCATTGGCAGCTTTTGTCATTGGCACTTTAAAACTTTTTTTGTTTTGTTTGTTTTTGGTGTTTCATTGTGGAAAACAAAGCATAACATCTTTCTCGAACCTACCGTTTTTACTAAATTCAGTTCATACCAGCATGTAGGCTAATTTCACCCTGGAAAAAAGTGAAAACTTACTTTTCGGTCATCAGACGCCAACGTGCCCGAATACAACCGAGGCCTTAAAACTAATTATGCTGAGTCAGTTGTACGAATTATTGTTTCCTACTAACATTAACTCCTGTGTGAATGTATTTGTATTTAGCAGTTTTAAGGCCAGTGGAGGAATGTGGTTATAATGCATGTTTAGATATATTATCATTTTTTTTTTTTTTTTCCTTACTGAAAAGGATAGTGGGTGATCTGTGTTTGAACACATCTGGATGCAATGAAATGGCATTTAACTAAACAAAAAAAGGAATCCCCCAAGCCACCCAAGAGCACATGGATTTTTGCTCTTCATCCAGCATTTTCAAATGTAGTATATGGACAAATGTTTTACTGCAGTGACCTTAAGAGTTTCCAGAGAGGTTGTTTCAAAGCAGAATTCCACAGAAATGATGCTGCAGTTGCTTTACTCTGTAGATAAACAGTAATGGCTGCTGTATTAATGTAACTCTTAGGAATGAATTTGATAAATGTCTACATGAGGAATAGATATTTAGTGCCTTGGTAAATTACAGCTGAATGAGGGCACTTGAACGTTTCTGTGTAAGGATTTGTATAGATATCCAGATGTAAAATTTGGTTAAAACCCAAATAAGGGCTTTCTCTTACAACAAACAGATTTGAGTTGTTGATGAATGGAGCAGCAAATAAGCCCGCCATAATGTCAGAGTCAACTAAACTTTATTTGCAAAACAGACACAGTGAAGAAATCTGGACATGCATTTGAAGGGGGGGGGGGGACTTTCACACATCAGAAATGTCTCCATGGTTAAACAAAAAAGATCAATTGTGTGACATTACAGAAGGACACAACCAGATCACCATCAATATGCTGAATTACCAATCCAATTAAATAAATATCAGATTTTCGGGTACCCTTTTTCGGTTTTTTATTTCATAAATTTGTGGCTAAATGATTCCCTCGTTTTCTGTGACATTACGGGGCTTGAATGCAAAAAGAAGACAGGAAAAGCTTAACTAATGATATGCAAGTTAAAAAAAATGTGAATCTTTTTTTTCAAATTACACATTTACTTTTTAAATAATAATATTAAAATGCTGAGTGAATAATGAAGGAATCGACACAAAGGAGAATGCATCTATAGTAGAATTTACTTCTTTGTAACATTTATAGAAATATTCTTCAAGTCTGAGAACCACACATGCTTAGAATAATAAGCATCGTGAAATCGAATCAGATTTATAATAGGAATTGATTGTTGTGAGGCAGAAGGAGAATGTGAGGGGTTGACAATAAAATGAAATTTAAGTGTTAATTTTTATGCTAATCCTCTGCCATCTCCATGTGATGCAATTTCTGTGCAGCAAATATGAAATTGCCCCGCTCCCAGAAAATGTCAGCTTGCCATACTCTGCAAGCTTGTAATTCATTAGCTGTGTGTCTATTACCATGTGAAACAGCAAGCTATGATCATTCAGTGTTGCTTCAAACTTGCCCCGATACTTTCAGACCTTATATGCTTCAGCCCAGTACCTGGAATCGTGTGGACATGTATGCTTTGATTAGTATTTTGTGGCCCTTGCCCTCTGGACAAACATACAATTTAATGACAGGTTGGGGGTGGGTGGAGGGGAGTGTTACCAGCTTGCAGACTAAAACAGGATTTTTGATCTTCATGATTCACTCTTGCAAGCAATCCATCAGACTTACACACACACACACACACACACACACACACACACAACCCTGATAAATGGAGGGAGAAAAGCAGTGTATCGTAGTAGTGCTTTCCAGTAATTTTTGCTACACATATTCCCACATCATTGGTTTAAACTGCCAGGTGGTAATGCCTCATGAGCAGGATCTGCTTTAGATTGTTTTATTTATTTATCCTTTTTGAGTCTTTGGACCTCCAGATCAGGGGGTGTTTTCCTTTAAGATGCTGCATCTTGGTCATTGTCGTTCCACCTTAATGGCCCATTTCTCGAACGTTTGTGTGTAACTTAAGCAGCACCACCATTGTGAAATGTGTGCAGACAACAGAAAACAAGCTAAAGGTTTGGTTGTAATTCATATTTAGGTCAATTAAATGCACCAACATCTGCTCTTGTTAAACAAATAGCACATAATATTGAAATGTTAATGATGCTTATTTAAGGTCAGAATTCTTCTTCTCATTATTCTGATTTTCCTTAATCTTTTCCTACCTTATTTATTATTATTATTATTATTATTATTATTATTATTATTAATGATGATCTTGAATCTTAAGACATATAAAACTCCTGATTCCATGCATTAAATCGTTGCATAATAAAGATTACGCATCGAGGTATGTATGTGTGAAAGGTTTCTGCATGCATTTTATACTGTACGTCCTTATACCTCCACCAGTAAAGCTCAGGAGAATGTTGTCTTAGGCCGAGTCTCCCATTTGGACCAGAAGCCTTAGTACAGCAGTGGTCCTCTTGCTGAAGCAGCTTAATGTCTCATAAATCAATAATGACACAGATGGACCAGGCGTAATCCATTTAAAATGTCGAAAAGAAAATTTTGCCTTACACATAATTAAAGATTGCAGTCTATCTATCTATCTATCTATCTATCTGGTGGATTTTTGAATACTCCTCCTACAACAAAACAAGTAACAGGAAGTTAAACTGTAAGATGTTTTTTTTTTCTCCAGTGATTCTTTCACTGTGTAAGCCAAGAACTATAGAGGATTAGCAGCTTGCCAGTAGATTTTTAAGAATTCCAAAAAAGAAGGAAAAAGAAATGGAATTCTGATTGGAAGTATCAATATTGCTGAAGGCTTGATTTTCATTTATGGTTGCCGAGCTTGATTTAGCGGAAGGAGGAGTAAGAAAATAAAGTGGAGGCACCAGCTACTTGGACCCCTGATAAATATAAGCTAGTATTGATCTGATGAGAATAAAAGATCCCACAGCATTTAGCTTCTTGTCTGTTGCATGTCACTGCTGGCCTTGGCCTTGGGGATAGATTTTCCTTTTGCCGCGTGGATGCGATTGAATTTCATCTTCAACCTTTTCAGTTGAATTTTCTCGACCCTGCGTTTTACTGTAAATCACCGCATTCCTTACGTTGCACTTGACATTGTATGCCAGCCCTGCTTCTAACCTCCATCTCTGTCTTTGGCCCGTTTATTTTATGACAGGGAAGTGGATACCACCTCAGACTCCCTTCTTTGCCATCTTCAATCGTCTGTTGTCGTTCCCTCTGTGTGTTCTAACCTGCCGGGCAGACCTTATTCAAGAATGAAGGTAGCGTGTTAAGGTAAGATGTGATGCCTTATCACTAGTCTTACCACACAATATTTTACCCTAAAAGGTTATTTAATTTAAATTATTAAACGCTTTAGCAATTACAAGTACCAATAACATAATCTCATATTAGATATGGCTCCCGCTGTTAATATTAGTGCTAGACTTAAGCAATATTTTATCGTAAAGTATCACAATATAAAGACATCTCTTTTGTGTTTAAAAATACTAGAGGGCCATGCATAGAATATGAAATATAAATAATAGAACTATACTGTACTCACAGCTTATATGGCTCTTGTAAGAGCTGCTGAAATTTCCAGTTTAATAAAAAAGTAACTGAACATGAGCACAATCCAGTTTAGTGTTCAGTGTTCTTAATGAGAGATAAAAAAATACATATATAAGTTCTGTACATCTGGTACTTCAATTCACATAGGCCTGAAATCCATAATATCCATAAATGTATGTCTACAATGTAAATAGTTGAATCTGTAGTAAATGTTTAGTCTTTTCAGACGTTGTTTGGGATGTTACCGCGTATTAAAAGAGCTGTGTTTACTGGGTAGGGACTTTAGTATCAAGAAACGTACCTATAAATTTGTATGTGGGTAGATGTGGGTCGCTATCGTTCAAATGAAGCCCTCATTCCTTCAAGAAATTGTTAATGTCTAGGCCTGTAGTCAGTGACAGTGGTCTAGAGGCAAGTCCGTGACTCTAAGATATTCCCAGAGCCCCCGGCAGATACAAGATCTTATGGAGTCCTATCAAAACCTAGTATTTCTGCTGTATTAAAAGCTGCTGTCAAAAATTGTGTGATTGTGTGAACAGTTGGTTCAAGCATTTTGTTTTGTTTTACATTTAGGTCAACTTCTCGCTTCTTTTATTTTTTTTTCTCCTCTGCTATTTTCTGGAGATTCTAATAGGAAACTTCTTGTTGAGAAAATATGCTTTTTTCCCCTCTAAGACTTGCTAATATCAAAGAAGCTTCCATATTAGTCAGGACAATAGACTTTTTTCCTTTGTCCTGGCTTGTGCGTATGTCTGTTCTTCCTGAATTAAACTGCTAGCTTCCTGTTCTTTATATGCATGGCCACATCTGGGTGGCTTGCTCACAGCCCCGCTCCTTAATAACAATCACCTTCCTTTTTGGTCTCTTCTGATCGTCCCTAATTCACTCTGACAGATAGTGCCTGACAAGCCGGCCGCACTCCCCTCCCTCCGTGACCCTAACTCACTCACCAGACTCGTATAGGCTGTCATTTTTAATATCTGATTTCGATTTTAAGTCGTGTGTATTACTCAGATGATGAAATCAGCGTTTAACTTAGTGCAGAATGGATCCCCTCATATTGTGGTTTAAGTGAACTGAGAGAGAGACAGGAAGAACTGAAGATATCAGGACTAAGGCCTATTGGTCTATATATATATACTTTTTTTTTCTTGCCATTGTTTTCAGCTTTAAATGGCGGTTCAAACCTATATGAATGGTTCCTTTCAAACATTGCCTGTATGTCCAGCTTCAGATGGCATTTTCCAAAGTGTTCATCATCGCTGCTGTTCTGTTTCAGCTGACAGTCTCTCTCTGTGTACAAATATATTCCATTGCAAACAATGCTACCCCAACAAACACACGTAGCTAATACTCGAAGACACACCTATTAAATGTTGCAGATTCATGCACGCATAGACACACGCGAACCCCTCACTCCACGTGACTTCCTTACTGCAGCTTCATGAAGCATGAAAACATCCCAAGGTTCATGATAAACATGAAGTTTTGCAGTTTTCCTCATTTGCTGGCTGTTATTTAGATTAGCTTTCCCACTTTTAAAGTAGACTAAAAATTTTAGCTGTTCACACCACGCCAGAACTTCTGAAACATTAAATAAAAGATACTATGTGCTTTGAATGGACGGTTGATTGTCATTTGTCAGTTGAACGTCTTTCGTACGTATTTAGTCATTCTTCCAAATCTACATGTTTAAACATATTTCTAAACTGTTAGCAGCAAATGGAATTAAATGAAACAGCAGCACTGCTGTAATAAATGAAATTACGGTTAAATGGAAAGTTGAAGATATCTGATTTATTCTTGTGTTAAAGACCGCTTTACTTAAAAACACAAAACCTGCTGGACTCAAGCTCTTTTAATGTTTCCTTTTTCTCCACATACTTTGTAATGGCATTTAGAAATACTGAAGGTTAAATATGAAAAGCACACATGAATGATAGATGATGGCGTAGTGTTATACCGTAGTTATGTACCATATAAACATCTTTTTTGGTCCTCTTGGATGTCAAATCCAACTTATCTCTCCATATTTCTACACTTTTCTTCCTACTCATCCTGTTACTGTGTGCCTCATCAGAAGTATTAACAGATGTAGTTGCCAGGAGCCGTCTCCAACAAAACTCATAAATGTCACCATTGCGCGTATGTTGCCCGTTTTTGGATTATTAAAATAAAATATTGCTTTTACAGAGACTTTAACATTTCATTTATGTAAATGTAAGCAGTCGAGGTATCGATATGTTTTATTCCACCCATTAACAAATGATTCACCTTTGCATCGCGTTGTCGGCCCTGCCGTGCTCTGCCCCCATATTTTAAGCAGCAGGCTACTGTTTAATCGGAAAAATGCTCCCTTACAGAATGTAATTGTTTGATGGAAATTCAACGCAGAGACATTTCTTGAAAATACACTGAGAACTTTACAAAACCCAGTTTTGAATGTGGCAAACTAAGAATGATGCATTCGACAGAGTGAAAGTGAATTCACAGAAACATTCATTTCAAAACATTATTGGCACGCCGCATGCCGAAATAAACACTAAGGCTAGTTCTGAAGAGCGATGCTCTGCCTTTTGTCTTCACTCATCTCAGTGTAGCTGAGTATATTTATAGGCCTCTACTGCAGCACAAACACGCATAGCTTTTGAGACAAAGAATGATTACAGCTCATGGCAATGTGCTGCTACATTTATTTGTGTTAATATCCTGATATATGCTGTATGACTTAAGTACAGCCTGCATAAGGACTGCCAGTTAACCAGAACTGTGACAGATAGAGACGAGTAAAGTCTGTAAACTAAAGTCATGTTTTTTGCTGTTAGTGGCTGATGGCATTTTGGAGTTTATTAAGTGTCACCGTCGTGAATAAATTTTTTTAAAGAGTTCGAAGTTTGCCTTTGACGTCTTAGGCCTGAAGTAGACGTGCCCTGCTACGTAACTCGGAATGACTGGGTGTAATGTTGGTATCAGTACTGGGCTCTGGGTTTCATTATCAAGGTCCTGGGCCGGTCTCACAAGTATCTTTTATTTTTATCCCGTGTCTTTGTTAAAACTTTGCCACCCCGACCGCCTCTCTTCTTTTAATTTCCAGGGAGAATCCAACAAAGTGCTTCGGCAGGAAAGCAAACAGCAGCGGGCCTCTTTATGTTTGACATGTGAGGGGAGACGGGTTTTGAGGACCCTTGTTGTGTTTTTGATGGCTGGTCTTACGCTGGATGATGGAGACCTCACTGGGTTTCGGTGTGAGCTTGCATATTCCCTATGGCTGATTACACCTTCATTGTGTTTCGCTCACCCCCACCTGTATTTTTGACTGAGTTCTTTCCAAATTTGCACAAGCCTCCATGGAATTTTCAATTTTCACTTCAGGTCACAGATCTGGTTTTAAATACTTTTATTGCTGTTTGTTTCAGCTTTGAATAAGTTCTGACATCTGTTGTACTTTCACCTGGGTTCGGATCTTGTGGCTGTTACACCTAGCTTTATACAATGAAAACAATCAAATTGTTTTCCTTCTCTTTCAGAGAAAAACTATAATGATATATATTTGAATAACTCTGAGGGTGTTCTAATGCAGTGAAATGACCACCATTTAAAAAGGCTGAGGTTAATTATTATGGATTGCTTTATCGTAAACCTCCATCCGTCTTACAGTTGCTTATCCTGGACAGTGTGGCGGGGGAGACTAAGAGCCTACCCCGGTCACTATATTGCACAAGGCAGGAGTACATTTTGGATGGGATGCCAGTCCATAACAGGATACATTGATGGCATCTCACTCAAGGTCATTTAGAGGCACCCAATAGCCCCGCTGCATGCATTCAGAGTGGAAACCCACACAACATGGGAAGATCATGTCAACACCAGCCACCCCAGAGGTATGAAGTGACAATGCCACCCACTGAGTGGCCGTGCCACCGTGTAATGGATTTGATCGTGCCAACTGTGCCAGGGTCTGACGTGTTCCTGTCAGCGCTCTTTTGATAGCAGTTGTAAGAAAGTAGCTAAGGGTCCATCTCCGGATTACTAAAATGCACTCGCCACACATGTTTTGTCACTGTCATACACTGACGCGATTTGCAGGCCAGTCATGCTTTTCTTGGAAGTACTTCAGATATTACATCAAACTTAAGAGCAATGCAGGCAGGTTCATAATGGACTCATTAGTTCTGTGGCTGCGCTCTTGAGAAGTGAAGAATCCCTGATCCATTTTGAATGGCACTCTCCATGCCGTGCTTAAACAGTTAATGACAGGTGGTGCTTGATGCGTTACTGGGCATGTTCCTGTACCGCGGTACTTGTTTCGGGTAAAACATCTAAAGAGCAGCTTGGATAATGCCTGGCCAATTCACTTTCCGTCCTCCTCCTTTCTTCTCATCTTTAGTTTTTTTTTTTTTTTTTTTTTCCACTTATTCACCAACACCACCTCACTGGATGTGTATATCTGGCCATTTTCAAGACTCCTCACCAAAGTGGTGCTATTTGGAGGGACTTTGTATTTGAACGGTCCCCGCAGCAGTAAGCAGGGAGGAGCTTATTGACATCATTTCAGCACAGGGAAATATCTGGATCTGATCAGGTAGATTATTCAGCTGTATGGATATTTGATTTTGAACTGTTCTTTGGATAAAGATGAGATGAACTATGTGAGTCAGATGTACATAGCCACAAAGGATCCTGCAGGCACTGCCCAGCTTCTGAGGTCCTGTGAAAAGGGTTCTCCAAGCTATTTGGACACTTTTTGGAGATGCGAAACTTTTTGGAGATGTGAGACTTAGGGGAAGATGCAACAAGCTATTATTTTGTAGGCAACAACCTCAGCATTTTTCAGCATTGGCTCACATGTGTCTTCTTACATATAACACATAACATTTAGTATTATCTACACTATTTGGACATGCAATATCTCATTCCAAAAAGCAAGGGTAGAAATACCACGTTGGTGCTCCTCTGCCTCCACTCTTTGGGAACGGCTTCACGCTAGACGTTTGAATATCGTTGGTGAGTTTTGCTGCCATTCAGCCATAACAGCATCAGTGAGGTTGGGTATCGAT
>JAACJT020000016.1:18318542-18338092 GCA_009936485.2 Gymnarchus niloticus | reverse complement strand
TCTCTACATTTGATTGTAATGGAACCTTATGAAAGCTAAAAAGGGTGGGGGGGGGGGGGTGGGTGCAGAGAAGAGCTTGGAAGGAATTAGATCGGAGTCAAGAGCACACCTGGGTTGACAGAGATTGCATTTACTGACTGCTGTGCTATCATATTACTGAGCACGAGGCCAGCTTTCAGGAGCAGCTGTAAAGAGAGGCTCTGTGAAATCAGCATGCAAATAACGGCACATTGTTAACCTAATCAGATGCAGAAGTGAGGATGGCGGAAGCGGGTACAGGCGGAGGATCTGCAGACGAGCTGTGCAGTCTGCCAAGAGGGGATGGGATAGGGAGATTAAACCCATCTACCTATGGGGTGTTGTTGGCAGGGTTGGGTTAATGCGGCCTCCCCAGGGCTTGCTGCTAACCTGCCCCTGTAGGTACCCTGGCTTCTCCAAACTCCTGTCAAGTGCCTCCGACAAGCAGTTTTCTGTGATAGGGGCATCGTGTTGTGAGCCTTTCTGTCAGTGCCTAGGCCCTCCAACAAGAGATCCCAGCTGTAGGACACTGATGATTTAATGCCTTGTATCGTAAAAAAGGACAAGGATAGTCTGTGTGTAGCAGATTCAATGAGGCAGGTGCTTCACTGCTGATTATTATGCCTTGCCTTATAATGTGCTTAATGAGTGTTTTGATGGAATTGGATTCTGGTTTTATGATAAGGATATATTTCCTCTTTTTTAGTAGCCTTTTTTTTTTTTTTTTTCCTTTTTACACATCAGTAGACTTTGTATTACATGGATTTAAACACAGACATCTGGCCACTCTTGGTGATTTCATGCCTATTTTTGTATATTTTGTCCTTAATATACATATTTAGATGCAAATCAAATGTTTGTCAGGAGAAAGAGGATTGAGGATGAATGGGTCTTTGTAATAATAATGAATATTGTTAGCAATGAAAGGATATCCTTAAAAAGATTATTGCCTATAACAGAATCCTTATGGAGAGTCGCCGGTGAGGGAAATGTGTTTACTGCAGCAGTGTTTGCTCTTACTCAAACAACATGTGAAAAATTTAGTGTATTACCTAAGTAGTAATATGTAAATGCACATAAATTCCAATCTTATGGTCACAGTTATATGCCGTTTTTTAATCTAATTAGATCAATTTAAATGCGTACATTATCCCAGGAATATACACAAAGCCATTTCCAGGGAGTCCATGTTACAATTTACGCATTAAACTACTTTCCATTAGCCTGGCTGAAAAACAGCTTAGCATTATCTTAAGGTACAGTACAAAATCAATGGAAAATTATGTGTATATTTACATGGAATTATCACAGAAGTTTGCAATGCAGAATATTTCAAAGCAGCGTCTTGTAAAGGTCTTGCGTCGGTGTGCACGTCGCTGGCCTACGCAGCCACTGGAATGCTTTGCTCTAGCTGGTCTTAGAAGGCATCCGATCTTGGGAGAGAGAGCCACACCATTTCCGATAAAATACAATAAATAAACATTTACAGAACCTCTCTTAAGCACCCCACCCGTTCTCCCGGGAACAGCTCTCCAGTTAGATTTCCTCATTTCAATTAGTTCGTAATAAATGCACTCTGTTCTTATTAGGGACTCTGTTTTCCTGCTTTCACTTCTAAGTGTGAAGCTTGACTGTAATCGCTGACTTTCCACCATATTCTGATCAAAAGAGAGTGTTTCCTTACTTCCACTAAAACAGTGGTGGTGAGGAACATAAACACCTTCGGATACATGCTAAGAACTGGGAGCATTTCCAGTCAAGTCGTACTTCCTGACTGCTTTGATAAGACTGGTTGGTTAAACAGGATGTGTGAGGTATTTAAGCTTCTGTTTGAACATACAGCATAGTTACATTGCATAATTGCTGTAACTGAATAGCTTTCGGAGTTTAAAAATTTCACCACATTATCTTGTGACTTCATCATAGTGATGGAATGAAGATTTTTAAGGTCCCAGAATTAAAAGGGCTTGCAGTACATCAATATTTAAAGAGTCCATTAACTGAGGCGTAATTAATATACATTGAAAAGCATATGGCTCCATACCTGTTTATTGTTCTCCTTTATTCTTACTGAAGAAAAATCTTCACATGTCATAAGTAATCATGAAAATGAAGGCATAAGGAAATTTAATTACAGGATTTGCTTTCTATGAAGAGTATTTATAATTGTCCATATTTTCATGGTGGAATCAGGAAGTGAGAGGCTTGGCCGGTGAGAGAGCCCATGACGTCTCTTTTCGTTATGTTTTCCGTCTAAATCGGTAGTGAAATGAAAGGGAAACTGCCGTGAAAGCCACACCTGCCACATCCCAGCTTTCCACAGTCTCAGATTACATCGCAAATAAATAAATGAATTTCTAAGCCTGTTTCGCTCATTCAAGTTACACTTGTAATTAGCCTTGACCTACACTGTTGTGTTCCTGAAAGCAAATATTTATTTATTCCATAAAAATTGCTAATGCAGAGTAATCTGTGCTGTCAAATTAATAACTGTATACCATACACTAATTTAATGTTTATATATTAGGGTGGAATTATTCAAAATATTGTGATGTTTGGTGTGTGATTTAGGAATACGTAAAGCACCATAGTCTGGCTTAAATCTTTGCCTGGCACTGTTGTGTACATACAGCACATCAATATTTAATTGCAATTAAAATTAGTCAATAATTTATGGTCAATAAGTGCCTAAATTGCAAGCAAGTGTAACTAATGGATTCTCTTTTATGTTCCATTATTTTAGGGGACACCTTTTATTAATATATTTATTAGTTATACAGATGGTTATGAGAGATTAGGAATATTCCACTGGGGAAACAAAAAGAAATGTATAGATTAGCTTTAATAAGTTTATGCATTTATCAATACTGCAGTTTAATATTGGAATGGATAGACAGAGCTTAACAAAAGCACATTATAATATTTAAATATCAATATCATATTATAGTATTTTTTCTTGTACAGGTCACAGCGGCATAAAGATGAATTTTATATGGAAGTAATAAACATAAACTTTGTGGGCGGTATAGCTAAGAATCCTCTATGACAATATACAGTTCAATATTTACAATACATCCATTTTGCAAATTCCTAAAATGCCTCGGCATGCCCACAAGAATCTGTACACATTTTATACACTTGTTATAACAGATACACTGGTAGCTTAGTTCTTAAGTTTAAGCCATTTAAGGATAGCAGTACAAAATCTCGGTACACAGTATTCTCAGGAATGCAGGCGTCGTGGTGTTAGCTGGCTCTCCAGCTGAAGCCATGGAAAAGTCGACTGAGCACGACTTGAGGCACACCTTTCCCAAAGGTACTATCGGCTCCGTGTGGTCTAGAGAATGGTATCAGTTGCACTGGTATTGAGAGTTCCTGAAGCTTTGATTAAGGAGACAGACAATAGTTTTCAATAGTGCATTAGCTGTAATCTCTGATACTGCTATCAAGGACCGTGCTCTCCAAAGTTCGGTGTTTAGCTGAATATCTCAGAGGCAATTTTGTTTTCATTTTGTTTTTCTTGGTGTGCCTTAAATTAAAATTAGTTGTTTGTAATTTAGAAAATCTTTGTAAAGTGTAAAAATGTTGCCTTTTCCTTACGTTCAAAAAAAATGTAATACCTTCTTCATCCCTCTTTATCTAAATGAAGAAAAAATATACCATGCAATTCAGACATTTTTTGTGAAATGTGATGATTATTTCCAGCTTGACGTAAGGACTGACAGGAATTGCTTTTGTTAATTATTCTTTACAAACAGGACTTACAGTTCAATCACTTAAGCTTCAGAAGTATCAGTTTCGGAATCCATATGCTTCAAAACTGACGATCTCTGTCAGTGCGGTTCTTCAGGATTGTGGTTCCACTGAAAGAATCTCAAAGTGCACTTGTGCGTCTGCTTTTTGTTGCTGCAATTTCAAAATAGGTTGTTTGAAATGTAAATTGCTTCACTTCTCTAGTTCTTCATATTCTTAATGCTTCCCAGCCTCATTGTCAGATGAAAGTCTTTGGAAGGAGGTATTGCAATGAAGATCAAATAATAAAAATTAACCAAAAATAAAGTTTGACTGTATCTGGATGATAGCATGCATTTCCTCAAGCAGCACCCTTTGGTTTAGGAGCTGTTGGCAATAATATAATTGTATGTCAGCAGTGTCATGACAATAGGAGCTCGCCTTCATGAAGACATATAATTGGAATAATTATTATGGGGTGGCGAGGGTGTTACATTTATCTAATTAAGTGGGGTTTATCTTGTTTACGGTAATTCTTTCACAATTTATGCCCAGGTCCAAAGTTCTCTAGACCAGCGAACATACTGTGTGACATGTAATTGCCACATGGTATCCCAGAGTGAAATGTGTTTTCAAAGTGTGCCTGGTCTCCAGTTAGCAATTTGTGTTTGTTCCTTTCTCGTAGGATGGAGGAATCTAGCCTGTGCCTTGGTGTGTCTTCAGCGGTTCCTGAAGCTGATGGCCATCTCAAAAACACAGTTCTCAATGGCCGCTACCCCATTAACCAGAAGATGCACCAGCTGACCTCCCAGTTGGGCCATGCGTTCCCCGATTTTCCGAAGAGGCAGCCGATTCCAGAAGAAAAGGCTGCCTCCCCGCTGGATGAGAAGAGTCGCTCGGCCATTCCGGGGCAGCACATCAATAGTCAGATGGCGCTGCTGGCCAGCCAACTCAACAGGGACATCGATCCCAGTGTCTTGAGTTTGAATGGACGCGTGGATCTCCAGCAGTTCCTGAATGGGCAGAACATAGGAATCATATCCCAAATGAACGACATCGAGGAGGATGCCCGCAAGAACAGGAAGTACCCGTGTCCGTTGTGCGGGAAGCGGTTTCGCTTCAACAGTATCCTGTCGCTGCACATGCGCACTCACACCGGAGAGAAACCGTTCAAGTGCCCTTACTGTGACCACAGAGCCGCGCAGAAAGGCAACCTGAAGATTCATCTCCGCACGCATAAGCTGGGCAATCTCGGAAAGGGTCGTGGCCGAGTGCGCGAGGAGAACCGGCTTCTGCACGAGTTGGAGGAGAGGGCCATCCTGAGGGACAGGCACATGAAAAAGGGCTACATGCAGCCCCAGACAGATATAAAGTCTGTAAGTCAGCCTCTCCAGCATCAGCAGCTGCCTGTGCAGTTCCAACACCAACCGCCCAATTCCGATTGTAGTCTCCGTACTCCAAGCAAACTGGTCACTGCTGAAAGCCTGCCGCAGCCATCACCTCCCCCCAAGCTGGCCAACTCTCAAGACGAGCAGGTCGCCCCGGCCGCAGGCTTCCGCTGCACCTTTTGCAAAGGAAAGTTCAAGAAGCGAGAGGAACTGGAGCGCCACATTCGCATCTTACATAAACCCTACAAGTGCACGTTGTGCGAGTACGCCTCGTCACAGGAGGAGGACCTCATTAGCCACGTGGAGAAGGCCCACATTACAGCTGAGTCTGTCCAGGGGCAAGGCTTCAGTAACAATGGGGAGAAGACCACTAATGAGTTTCGCTGCGATGTCTGTGGTCAGATCTTCAGCCAAGCCTGGTTCCTAAAGGGACATATGAGGAAGCACAAGGACTCCTTTGAGCACTGCTGTCAGATCTGCGGAAGGCGCTTCAAGGAGCCTTGGTTTTTGAAGAATCACATGAAGGTCCACCTGAACAAACTGACAATCAAGAGTAAGCCGCCAAGTGACTCTGACCTGTCCATCAATATGAATAACACATCTCAAGATGCTCATGCCAACATCTATTCTCGATACATCTCCTGCTTACAAAGTGGGTTCCTCTCAGCTGACAAAATGAGCCTGCCCGAACAACATCAGATGCTGACTAAAGCAGGGGTGGCGGTGAAGGAGAAGGACATGTTGGGGAAGCTGTTGGCTCCTGTAGCAGGCCTAAGCCATGGACTGACTGAGGGGGAAAAACAGTCTTTGTTTAGTTGTCTAAATATGGTTCCTCCTTTAAAATCCAGCTGCATGGAGCGTTTACAGGCAGCAGCTAAGGTGGTAGAGATGGACCCCCTCAACAGTTACCAGGCTTGGCAGATCATGACACGGGGTATGGCTATGAATCGGATGTATTTGCCCCAAGAACAACAGCATGTACCACATGGCCAGGATGAAGAGTTGACAAAGGGCAGCATGGCCTTTTCGAAAGAAAAGCACAACTATCCATCAATTGGCTCTGAGGGCTCCAAGCAGTCACTGCATTTAGAGGCAATTCATGGAGCCAAGGGTGGCAGTATGGCCTCCAGCAAGGATGATGGCGCCTTTGATGGGCACAGAGAGTTTGTGACCCATTCCAGTTTGGGGCAGACCCTCGAGTATGGTTTGGTTAACCTGAAGGAGAAGCCCAGCGAGTGCCCCGACTGTGGCCGGGTTTTCAGAACTTACCACCAGATGGCGGTCCATTCTCGGGTGCACAAGGAGCGACGGCACGCAGACGAGGGGTTCCAGCAGAGCGCCTCCCTGGATGAACGCCGTGGCTCTGCCAGTGACCCAGAGTCTCAATCCATCAGTAGGTCTACCACCCCAGGCTCGTCCAACATCACAGAGGAGAGTGGACCTGGTGGAGGTGTCTCCCAGACTGGCAGTGCTCAAGAAGACAGCCCTCATCCATCCTCGCCTTCCTCAGGTTAGACCTCCTCTGGATAGTCAGACTTATTCTCCGTGATAGCTTGTTCACTCATTATGATTGGAGTATTTAAGAAATATTCTGAAGGAGATTCAATAGACATCGATGCCCTAATACATTTTACAATTTTATCTTAGAGATATGGTATATTTAATTTTAGATTTCTTTTCTGTCAAGGACTAAAATGCTTTCCTATCCCAAAATCACTCTATCAAGTAGAAAAGCGTTTATGTTTGGAAATTATTTTTCCAAAGTGGGCATAAACAAACATTAATACATGCATCAAACTGCAGAAACTAAGCAGTGATTTGGTGCTGCTATTTTCCTCAGCAGTGACTTCAGGTCACAGTCAAATCCTCAGCTCGCTTTAGTGCTCAACAGTCCTTTTGTCTCAGTTACTTCTTGGACAGGCTGCTGGCCCTTGCTGGCTGATTTACTGCTTGCGTTTACAGCCCTGGGTGGGCACGGACCCCTTGCTCCTCTCTGTGACAGTCACCCGACACATGCCAAAACGTACTGTCGTGATATGGACAAATCATATGGACAAATTCCGAAAGCAATTTTGTTTGTCATTATTTCGTATGAAAAATTACTTGAAAATCTAACCCGTTTACACAATACATTGCCCAGTAAATGTACTTTAAGTTTCGATAAAAAGAGTCTGTAGGGGAATCCATTATGAAGCCTAAAGAATGATCTTAGGAACTGCTTATGAGAAATGGGCTAAAAGCTCAGTGTTACTTGAAGTAATAATGTGTGAATGAGGATTGGAAGGCAAAGGACTATTTAAATAATGCCTTTTCATTTTTAAAAAGTGACGCTTGTAATGGAGGACTTGTGTGACATGGCAATGGATTGGGGACGTGAGGGGACCTGGACATGCAGAAAGGGGAGGGAGGAGGCAGTCGTGCCAGCGACGGGCCGGCTGAATTACTAGGCACGTGAAAATAACACCGGCGAACCGGAAAATGTTGTGCTGTGAGTATCTGATTGACTAGCGAGAAAGCCAATTCAAGATCAACTGCTGGAAACTGGACCTCTGACTTTAGAAAAAGATCTTTCTGCCGTCGTGCTAAAAACAGGACCCCCCCCCCACCACCCTCCCCAGGCTCCAAATTTAATGCTTTTATTTTCCTTGTGCTGAATCCTCCATGTCTAAATATATTTAAAAGGAGCAGTGTTTTTAACATGGCAATAATTAGTCATACATCCCTAGATCTTTACAGCTGAAGAACATAAAATGGAAAAATAGTGACTCCGTATCAATTGAAATTGGATTTGCTTTCTGATGGCTTACATTTTTAAGACATGGATGTACATCTAATTACATAATTACAATGCGGTTAATTATCGGTACGGACTAACCCTACATCATAATATAGCTGGCTGAAAAGGAAAATGACCATATATATGTAACGATCTCTCCTTCCTGCATGGAAGAACAAGCAATCTTGTCTAATGTATATGGTCATACTCTTGCGAATGTGCATTCACAGCTTAAGTCTTAATGTAAATACTAGTCTGTTGCCTCTATAAATACTGAGGTAAATATCTTTCTATTTGATTAAAGGAGAAATGCAATCCTCAACTATGCATAAACTCCAGGTTAAGATCAGATTTACATTTGTTATGTACTGCCTTATTATGTTTTGTAGCAGTGTTTTGAAATTAGGACAGTCATCTTCTATATATTTCCCTGGCTAATTAGTTGAGGACAACTGTGTAGAATTCTTTTTTTCCCTACACAGTTGTCCTCAGCTACTGATTCAAAGCCTGAAAACTAGCAATGGAACAAATGAGGCCTCAAAACCTACGATGGGTGTGAGGATCCTAAACTACCAATCAGTGCTGGCAATAGCCAACATTGATTGGTCAGCTCCGGATGCTCCCACCCACCAATGGTTTTGACGCCTCATTTATCCCATCACTACTGAAAACCAGCCTTATGCTATGATGTTGGTGTGCCTGTTGCAAATTTCCCTCACCTGTTTGTTCTATGAAACTTGTGCCAGAATGTATGCTAGTCAGTCAAGTCTTCTTTAATAAAGGACTGCATTACAGGGCTGTAAGTGTAGAAATCTGTTTTCTTTAAAATTAAGCTTCCGTTCATGTGCTGTGTACCAATTTAACAACCGTGAGATAAACGTGACATGAATGTGTGTTACGTAAAACACCATCTCATTTCCTTTCATAGCTTATTTGATAAGTGCAAATTTCTAAAACATATGATTATAATGTGGATTTTCATTCAGAGAGTTTTTTTATTTTATATTAAAAATGTTATATATTGATAAGGATTGTATGTTCCCTTATTTCCAGTTCTTAAATCCTTCCTTTAAACATGTCACAGTTTCAGTCTGATATTTAACACTCTTTAATGCTTTAATAATTATATTTAGATTTCCTGTTTATTATGGAGGAAAAGCACAAATACATAGTGTTGGGCTTCTCGCTGGCAAAATGTTTGCAGTTTACTCTCACATTTTAAAATGCACACGTTTGCCAAAACATTGCTTACCTTCCTCCTGGACAAGTATCCATTAAACTCGCAGTCATTTTTTTAGCTTGCTGATGTCTATTTTATGTTTTTATAGTTGCAACATAATATTTACCTTTCCCTAATATAAGGCCACCTCACTGGAATAGGGAGACCATCTAGATATTCATATTTATATACATAAATATAATATGTCTTTTATTGTAAGAAGAAGCATCACTGCTCAAATTGAGGGATCGCTGTCTTCATCCCTTAATGCAGGGATTTAAATACATTTTGTAGAAGCAGTAATTGAAAGAGATTAAATACATGGGGGCTGGGAGGTGCGGCAGCATTAAGATTAGGGACATTTTTGCATTTTTCTTCTGCGGTTAACACTTAATGAGAAAAATGCCTGCTAATTATGCAGTTTTCCTTATTAATTTTCCCATTTACTGTACTGCATATAGGTAGGCCGAATTCAGATTGCTAATGCAGATTAGGGAGAAGAAAAAAAAAACTATGAAATGCATTGACCTTTGTCTTAAATATGAAATACCATGTACATATGATGCTCTCTCTCTCTCTCTCTCTTGCTCCCTCTCTCTCTCTCTCGCGCTCTCTCTCTCTCACTCCCTCTCTCTCTCTCTCTCTGACACACACACACATACAGACATATACACAGATATATACAATTAACAGATATATACATTTAAAGTAGGCCGGGAGATGGGACTCAGATTGTGAAATAAGAGAATGGAGCATAAGAAGGCAGAGATTGAATTGAAGTTCAATTCAAATAGAAATGTGGTGAAGTCTTTTTTTTATTTTTGGAGCAGACCTCAGGAAAGCCATTTCTGTCACAGGTCTCCATGTTTTGTTTTTCTTCTGTAGTTTTAATCTACTGCAGTAATCATATAATCGCATATGGGAGGGTGTGGAATGAAGAAGAATGTGTAAGGATTAAGATCTCCTTTTTTTGTCTGCAGATTCCAATTGTTCTTAAAATATTTGGCAATGTCAATTAGTAAGCGAGCAGAGCTAGCTGATGAACACAATTTTCCAGTAGACTGAGCACCCTATTGTAGTGGAGCTCACAGCAGATTTCCGGGGTCATTATCATTCCCTGTTAGCCTGGGCCAGCTGCTCCTCTCGACTCCAGCCAAACTTTACACCACGACTCAGACTAGCAGGCAGCAACAGGGGGCTGAGAGAACAGGGGCGAGCAACCGGCTTTCTGTTCACTGGGAGCACAGAAAAAGGATAGAGAGAGAGGCTAGAGGAGCAAGACAGAGATCATTTATGTGTACAAACAAAAAAAAAAGTCACACTAAATAGTTTTATTGAGGAGGTATAGCTGGGAAACCACCCTTTCAAGCAGAATTAATATGTGAAGGAACTGGGGATAAGTCAGGACATTTTCAGTAGCAGATTTTTACATGTTATTGTTTACTGTTACCTTAATGTCACCCTTTCTTGTGAGGCTTCAGAGAGAGCGAACGACAAACAGGCTCAGCATCGTAAACCTGCTTTAGGGTTCAGTAGTTCTAACGCTCACCCTGACTCAGGGCATTTTGATTGTCTTTTTTGACACTAACCCAGAGCAGAGAAAATGGCATCTTTCACTCCAAGTACTGGGAGGATGACGGATCTGTGAGTGGACAAGGTGTACACACACACACACACACACACACACACACACACACATTTGTTAGTGTTATATTTTTCCTCAGATTATCTATGACCTATGAGATTTTGTTGGTTTTGGGAAATCCGAACATTTCTCCTGCTCTCCACAAGTTAAGATAGGAAATGATCTATTGTCGCTATCGGGCAGGGGTGGGGGGGGTCTAATGAAAATAAGGTGCCATAATTAACTGTGCTTTAGCAATGAAACCGAGGACACTAAGACCCTGGGGGAACAGGGAGACCAGTACTAAAGTGGTCCATTTAGTCACTGAGACCGCTGTCACCTGATGGGATGTGGAGGTCACAGTTCTGCTCCCCAGCACAGGGTCACCACACTGGGTAAAATTTGACTGTAACCTGGGTAATATTAATGTTTCTTCTTCCAGTAAGGGCTTCTGATAAATCAGTTACTGTATATTTTATAATACCAGTGTTGTACATGGTCTTGTCTAATCAACAGCTATACTGATCTTAAACCAGTGGCATATATAGGTTACGGTTGATTTAATGTCTTCTTGCGAACTCATATAGTCACATCAATAAGTGATGAGCACTCATTTTCTTGGAGTAAAATCCTCACTTATTCTGACCGTCTGTGCATGTTAACGTACTCCCAGAAGTGCAGAACTTTCTCAGCAGCTACTCCCCGCATAAAAGACTATATGTCTGCTCCTCACTGTCCACCTGTGGAAAGTTTGCGTTAGCTCTAGGCGGCATCAAAGAGGCACTCTCCGCTCGCAGCTGCCAGGCATCTTGTCCCCTGTTATTAGACATCCAGCTGTCAGAGAGAGGCAAGGAGAAAAGAGGGAGGAAATCTCTTACCAGCCATATGGTACGACGTTCCTCTGGAGCACAGCATGCAGTGCATTGCTCACTGCTGCTCTTTAGGCAAATGGCAAACTAATACATCTCATCACTCTCCTAATACCAAGCTCTCAGAGAGCGCTTCTTTGTAAAATAATAATCCTGCCATTTTGTAATTTAGTGATATTGTTTTTATTGTGTTTGGGTAGTATAAATCTGCTTTGCTCATATGTGTTATATGTTCGTACGGTAAATTTAAAAATAAAGCAAGACGTCAGTAGAATGTTGCGGTCCTGATGGATGCAGGAGGTCTAGAACTAGGCACCCCCTAATGTTTAAGTGTTAGGAAGTTGAAAGTCGCTAATTAAATGTAGCTGCCTTGCCCATGTGCATGTCTTAGAACTCAGATGTGGGCTGAAATGTGGACCAGTGTTTGGTAATTTTGAACGCAGTAGGAATAAATTGGCTTTAGTATAGCTCAGATTGATTCCTGAAATGCCAGATAGATAGATAGATAGATAGATAGATAGATAGATAGATAGAGAAAGGTTTGAAATGTGGAAAAGCCAACATTTCATGAATTTCTCAATTATTTTTGTCCTGGAGCCCTACATGGCATCGAGCTTTACTGGATAAATATGAAGGAATATATAAAAGATGAATCGGCTTGGTATGATGCTTTGTTTTTACCTATGCTGATAGAATGTACAGCTCTGGGAAAGGGTGATACCTTTAGCCTTAAAGGGTCATGTGAATGCAGATGATCTACTTTTTTGAAAATAGCCTCTACTTTGGTGTGACTGGTCTTTGTTAGGCCACTATGTACTGTTGGCATGCCAACCCCCCCCCCCCCACACACACACACACACACACACACACACCCTTTTGCCTAGTTTTGCTAAGCCTGTTATAAAATCTATATACTGTTGTGTGTGTGTGCCGTGGTGTGTGCATTCCATCCTCGTATATTTATATATTCTCTGTGAGCTATGAAATGATTACCACAAGTCCCTTGTAATGCATAGCCTGCAACACCCATAAAACTCAGGCATGTTTAAGGTACTAACTAGTTCCACTTTTGCATTCTAACTAGGCGAAATGAGGTACCAGCACAGAGTTAAAAATCCATAAGCGGAAAAAGCGACACTCCACTAACCACGCGTTCTTATTTGTCAGTCTACCCTGGCAGGAATGTGCCGTAGCGGATCGTAAAGGTGGAGGTGCTTGCAGTGACAGGATCGGTGTGATGCCAACCATTGTGGCACCCAGGGGCAGGCAGAATTCTTGCCAAGGCCAAGTGGCCTTATGTCTCTCCTCTAACATTTGTCCATTCTGTCCAGTGCCTGCTTCTTAAACCCTTTGAAGGTGTGCCGCCTCTTCTGGCACTGCTTTTTATTTCCAGCTCCTCTCATTTCAAATACCTCCACTAATTCTAATAATGCACTGGAAGGTGCGATATTAGGTTAGCGTGTCTCGTTTATGTAACGTTGCATTCCGCATGTAATATAAATCTCATGCAATATGGATTAACGACACAATTATTATACAAGATTGTGAAAAATACTTTATATGGGAATTTTTCTTTTTGGAGTATGTATAGTGTGTGGTAAGGGTCATAAGGTCAAACGAAGGAGGGAGGAGCGAAACTGTTGTAGCTTAATGGTGTATAGCAGGCGTCTGTGTTCTAGTACGGTAGTCACAAAAGGAGAGCACATTGTGTATCCTTTTCTGATATTTCCTCTGGGAGACGCACTGACCTCATTTGAGAGGACAATAACCCGGTGACTTTGAGAATTAAGACATGGAACCTTTGTGGATTAATTAGGTTTGAAAATTAATTCATTTGGCTGAATGGAAAGCAATATTTTGGCAAGCAGTCGTTCAAGGTACAGTTATGCTTTTAATATTCATAAATATATACGCAGCCATCGTTTATATTAGTTTGCCATTTTAATGATGCCAAACTGTCCCTGATACCCTAACGCCAAGTGATTGGAGTTTTTTCATTTATTTTATATATAAGGGAATTCGAGCACAGTGATCAGAGCGGGTGATACCATGTGGGTGATTCAGAATATGTATCACTTTGGATGCCATGGAAACAATGGTGCTTTATTTACACCGATGATTTAGCTCATCAGACACCTTTTGTTGTCATTACCCACATATGTTATTTGATGTGAACTTTTGTGCAAAAAGGGCTGTTTGTGTATTTTGTACACAAATATTAGAAGTGATGTATTGAAAACCGTTAAAGTGTCTCCATTCTCGGCAGAGACGAGCTCACCGCAGACTCGGATGGGTGCCTGTGTCTTTTTCTTTTATTTTTAAGGCCTTGTTTGCGATTCTCTGTCAGGGTCACTCTGCTTAATATATACAGTACTGTGCAGAAGCCTTGTGCCACCCCTAACTTCTCTGTAGTTTGCTTCCAAAGAGCCAGGCTTGTATTTTTTTAACGTAGCCTTGAGGACCAGTTCTCCAGGCTTCTTGAAGGACTTTCAAAGTTTTTAGCTCTCATTTTCAGTCCAATCTCTGTACCTGACCAGTTTCAGAGGAATGTTGTTTGTTTGTTAAGCCACACAATGACCCACATATGAATCATTCAAGCATAACAACGCCATCTAACTTATGTTACGAACCAGTGGAGAAACAGGTGCAGATGATTACAAATGATCAGGTGATGTTGCTCTGTACCTATTGTCCCATTTTGTTAGCAAAATATAAAGAAATGACAGATGGCTCAAGACTTTTGCACAGTACTGTACGTTACATCAGATCCGAATCATCCATTATTTGTTCACTCGGATATAAGTAATAGAAAGTTGATTGTCACTCTCTGCTATTTTCGTGGTGGATGGGATTTCCTTGAACTAGGTTCAAATTTAAACTAAAGAGTGACAAACTTTTCAATGTTAGAAGGGGAACAGTTCCAGTAATGTAAAGATTCTGAGAGTCTAACTATTTATGTTATTTAACTAAAGAATAAATGTACAAGGTTACTATTGTCTGTATCCGAGCTGACGAGAATATGCTACTTATGTGAAATAGGCTGAACTGTGCTCCGTAGAGAACAGCGAGCTTTGAACTTGTTAGACAGTGGGTTTGTCAAAGGATTGACAAAAGGATTTAGGGCAAGAGGATTCAGAGGTAAGCTAAGAAACCTAGCATCTACTGGGGTTCTACATCATATTAACTTGAGCCAAGTCTTGGTTGATCTGTGAGCCCTTGAGGATGAAATGGCACATCCCATGGCTGGTCCTTCAAGTGATGTTCTGTATATTGGCCCTATCACACCTTTCCAGTGGCCAGAGTCAGGTGTATGCTATTAGACACAGAGATGAAGCCCAAGGGAAAGAGGATTCTGGGAAACATGAAATCCTGTTGTGGGCTCCTCTAAGCTCTTCACATTCAGCTAATTTTTGCATGTCCTGATGAACATGCAGTATGATAATGTAATTGCGCTTGTCCAGTGAAATTTGAAAGGATACTCTTTATGAAGATGACAGTGTAAGTTTCTCGATTTGGTTTTTGTTTTTCAAGTTTCTCGCAAGTGAATCATGGGTCCATGTCTATGAGTTCTATTTTCATGAAGTTCATTTTTAGTCCCGGTGAGTCATGATGCAAATTTGTGTAAAATGTTTGCTCTCTGATTTCCAAAGTCACTGTCTCATACAAAACCACGGCATAATGTACTTTTTGGAAGATATTTTTAAGTGGCCATCTGAACAATGGACAACCTTTAAGGAAAGTCTCTATTGGCTTACTGTGCTTTGTCAAAAATGGTATTATTAACACTCTAGAATTGTTTTTTGTATGATGGCATAACAGTAGAACGTGGTATTTTTTATGTATTTTAGATGGATTTTATGAAAAAGGGGAAATTTAAGGGGTTAAATTAAATGCAGATATCAATTCTTCACTAAATGATTGCTAAATAAATATTCTCCCACATTTGCATTGTATCCAATTTTTTTTTTTTCTGTTACATACTGGGCCTACTAATATGTTAACTCAAGAATGCTAACGTACATACCGATTTTTAAATTGTAATTTGAACGGATAGCAAGTCTAATAACGTCTTTGTCTTTTGAAACTGCACCACTGTCGCATGCACCTGAAAATCATTACGATGACGATTATAATGCTTAGCTGGGGAAGGTTAACACCCTGAGAAGCAAATTGAACTTAATAAATACATGGGTGTTGCTTATTCTGTCACATTAATGAAGTAATGACATGGACAGGTGAAGGTATAATTCGTGGTTTCTGAGTCCCACGTTCCACGAGTCCCAGTGGTCCCATTGCATTAGGGGGTCTGTGTTCTAAGATGAGCCATCTGGATGAAGTGTTGTGGATGTTCTCTCTTGAAGGATGCTAACTTGGAGTTAGCATATTTGGCTGTGGAACACTTTCTTCGTATCTTGCATTTCTTTACATAATGTGCGTGCAAAGTTACCTTTGATGTTAGCTATCTTTAAAGCTAAGTATAAGACTGGTACTCAAATATGAGAACTTTTAACCTCAGCGATGCCTTTCAAGCAGAGTGCCACAGTGGGAAAAAAACACAATTCATGGATTTTTATTTTTGGTATCTCCCTAAATTAAATATATAACAGAGACCGAAGGATCTGGCCAAATCTTGTTAGACCCATTGTTTTAAAATAACAGTTCTCAGGTGATGAATCCTGGTGCTTTTCTGTTTAAAAGATCATGTCTTCCAGCCTCCAGCTTTACCTTTCTCTGTCTGCTTGTTTTCAAAGCCAAGAAATTGGCTCACCTTCTGAGTATCACATATCTGACCATATTTCAAGCTGAAATTAAGTATGTAAAAACCTTTCCCTTTAAAGGTCAGACATTAGGGCTGGTAAAAATTGATCTATGGATTTATGAATTTAGTTTGTGTTAGACCTCCTTTGTAATGGAAGATTCAGTCAGAAGCTTAACATGCCATTGTTTTCCTTTGACAATGTTTCCGTGCGACCACTGCAGTTGTTTCTCAGCTCACAATGGCAGATTAATTAACACAATCATGTGCTGTTGGCTTCCACTCAATACTCAGGTCTGCACTGGGATAGATAGGTAAATCCTATACATGCATTTTGTGACAGAGAATATACTTATGATGGGTTTCATAACTCGACATATTTTGTTTCTCACTGGTCAATTCAAGCCAAGAGTCTAATTGGGCTGAAGTATTTCAGCGATGTTTCAGTAGACTCGTTCTTCCCCCCTCGTTCTTCAGAAAACCCATTGTTATTAGCGCTGCGTTTCTAATTGAGATTCTACAGACCAATCCCTTCTCTTTCTTAGTTAGCTCCCTGACATTTTAAACTGTCTATTATTCTGCTCTGCTTTCAGGCACAATACTGGGTAAATGGCAAGTCGAGAAATTATGTATCTTTTTCATACAGTTGTCCATCAAGTGCTATTACAAGACCTTACTACTTAAATCATTACAGTGCGCTCTGATCTTTATAGATTTGTCTTATTATTTGCCTCCCGTGCCATTTTATGGTCAAGCTCTTTTTTTTAACTGCTGAATTTTATTTTACTTCTTTGACCTTGAACTATTTCCAAGGTCAGCCTTCCTTTCTCTTTAGAGATAAATGTAAAGAATAAGCAAACTATTGTACAATGTCCATAGGATGTACAGTAGTGGCCAATGTATTCTTTTGACCCATGTTTATGTCAGTTTGGTACTTACTGTATTTACATGAGATTAATTCGTGGCATTCATTTTCATTGGTTGCCACTATATATATTTTCTGTTTCCATGTGAATAGAAATATCTTTTTATAGTATAAAGTAGCTATAAAGTAGCTCTTCCTTAAGTAACCTTTAATTTTTTAGTTTGTACCAAAATGGCTTCCGTTTTCACTCTTCAGGGATATTACACAATTAAAAAAGCCACAAAAATTGGAAAGGGAGCAAAAATCCAAATTAATGACAGGCATTGTGGAGTGCAATTCTGGCTCCTTTAAAACGGAAATATTCTGATTAGAAACGGCTCAGGGATCCTCTGAGGTTGCTTGGGCTCATTTGATGTAATGACCTATTTCCTCTGCGTGTGCCACAAGTAGTTAACGCCAGTCAAGGTGCCCAAAGTTCCCCCTGCTGGATCACAGTGCACCAACTGAGGAGCGAGGGAAGGAAGTGAAGGAGCTGCGGTGTAGCCAATCATGTCGCAGATCGCCCAACGTGTCAGTGGGAGTTAGCGACTTTATGGAGATGCGAGGAATCACTATGGTGCCTCTTCCTGCCTGATGTGCAATTTAAAGGTGTTGATTACTGTATTATTGTAATATTGTATATAGCGCAACCATAAGTAGGAGGCACCTGCTCATAATTTTAACTCTATCTTGTACAGTAATGGATTGGCGTAGATTGTAGGTAGGTATGGTAAGGGTATTTCCCGATCAACTTTCAGCAAAGCTGAACATATCCCTACTAACTTCGATATGCGTATAGTTGAAACGATTGTTTACAGTTGTTTTGGTTCCCTAACAACTTTCTTATCAAACCTGCACCCCTGGGACAAGGCATTAGTTCACCCCTGACGAGATAAACAATAACGCACTAAATAAATGAAGCGTGCATAAATAAATATTGAAATTAATGTTACAATGCTGCTGTATATGGAGGTATTTAACATTTTCATACTTTTTAAGTAAAACATATGAAAATATTGTCAGTAAATACGAACACAAGGATGTCTGAGGTCAAGCTGAAACTCAGTATTTAATTTTTCCATGCACGGCGATGATGTGAATTTATTTTGGTGTAGGCTTCCATTAATACGTGCTAAATGTCAACGATCTTCAGAAAAAATGTGACATGTAACAGAATGCATGAGACATTTTTTTTTTTTGTGAAAATACCAGAATAGTTTTTATCCATATAAGATGGGGGTCTATTAATAGTTGAGTCATCAGAGCAGAGATGTTCTGAAATGGCAAATTGTTAGATCCCTAATGGTGATTATTTTTCTCTGTCAATGACCTTCATAACAAATTAACATTCAGCCAGAGGAGAGGCGGGATACACATGCAATGAAACATTCTTCTGTTCGCTGTTGCATATATGTCAGAAATCAGGGTTGGCAGTTATAGAACTTAGGTCGTTTTGTTATGTAGATCCTTCTTTCTGAGATGATTTGTTTGATGATAGCACTACCATTTTGAATGTTTGCATAATTATGGTGAATTACGTCAAATACCAGCTTTCGCTAACACCTGCCATACCATGGTATGATTCCAATGTCAAAACATGAAACGTGACATGAAACTGTTTTACTTACAGTCATTAAAATATTTCTTGTAGGTATAGACTGAATGAATCCAAATCAGAATACTTTTATTATCTGGAGGAGATTCCTTAAATGTAATGTTTTGCTCGGTGTTATTTTTGTTATCGCTAAAAGGTTATCTGTTTTTTTTTAATGGTTCTTTTTCATATATTACCTTTATTTCAATGCTCAAAAGCTGAAAGGTTTATAACAGCTCCTTCTTAGGATGGACATCTTAAGGAAACCTCTAGTGTCTTGCAGGTTAGGCGAATTATTATAAAAAAATATTAATCTAACACAACGGAAATATGGGTGAAATCATTATTAGTCTTGAGTGGTTTTTTTCTTCAGCTGTTAAACAAGGTATAAACTTCAAAATAAGATCATGAGCTATTCTTGTGATGTTTTCTCTGCAGTTTATGTATGCTAAACTATGACTCACTCATTTGAGGAAAGATTAATCCACTTTTTTTCTTTTTTACATTTTACCTCTCTCCTTCACTCTCTCTCTCCCGCTCTCTCTCTCTCTTTCTCTCTCTCTCTCTCTCTCTCTCACTACATCCCTGTAAAATTAATTCATGGATATCCCTCCCAAGACTAGACTGAAACTACCCGGCCTTAGCTAATGATAAACAATCAGGTCTTGCC
>JAACJT020000016.1:18295389-18309483 GCA_009936485.2 Gymnarchus niloticus | reverse complement strand
CACACACACACACACCCCCCCCACATCTGCACACGTTTACTTGTGACATTTGCTGTGGCACAAAAGAAAAAAAAAAAAAAATTGTTTCAACCTTATTTCAAGCAAGTTTACAAGCAATTTGACTTGTGAAGAGCAGTAATTTAAGCTTTAATTGCTAATTGATATTATTGATGCTGTCATTAACCTGGATAGATAAAAATAATCCAGCCTCCAAAGAGGCTTCCTCCTCCTGCTCCTTGTCTTTCAAAGGAGCACAGTCAGCTACCTTCGGTCGGTTATAAAACCCCGTGCATAAAATTCATAACTTCACAATACATAAATATCTTAATGTTGTGAGAAGTCATCTAAATAGAGCCTTCGATGCTAAAAGGATCACTTTGAGATCTTTTTTGATATGCATTCAGCTTTCAGGGTTACAGTTATGGTAATGTGAAACAATGCAGTCATATAATAGTGGAAAAGTACTAAAGTATGAAGAAATATCTAATGTCTGCAAAAGTAGGATGTGCTTTCAGGCAGGTTTATTAACATTTTTATTATTAATGCAATCCAGTGTATCTGCGCTTTAAAAGCTTGTCTAAAAATAAAATACTAATAAAACAGTAACAAGAATAACTACTATAGTTTTGTTATAAACTGTTGCAAATATTAATTTCCAGTAATATATAACTTAACCATGAATCCAGCAACTACTATCATATTTTGATGTTTGTAGAATATATATATATATTTTTTTTTCTTCAGTGGCTTAAATTAGGTCAGCAAAGCGAAGCCTGAAACTGCAAAGTCAAATGATGATATTGTGGATTTCTTAAAGACAGCAGTACATATTGAAGTGTTTGTAAATGGAATGTTTGTATGCTTGGGGGGAAATTAATATTTTGAATGGCTTTATTTCATTCTGCTTAATTCAGGAAGTTTTTAAAACAGTAGTCATACTTACGTGTGTAATGCAAATCGAAGAGCAAATTCCCGGAATTCTTTTTTTGAGGAAACCGAGGTCTTACTTTTTTTTGCGGTTTGCTATTGATCCATGCAGTAAATTTGCTTTAATTTTAAGCTTCACTCTTAATGGTGTCCCGTATAATGAAGTGGTAGACGAGGAGTTCAAAAATGAAAAAAAATGGACTGAGTTAGTTTGGGGAATTTGCTCTTCAATTAGCTTTGTGTGGTTAAAAAAGCCGAATAAAAAATTAATAAAAATAATAGTGGATAACTGAAGTCAAAACCTTGTTGTGCATAATTGTCACTTGAAATCTATTTGGTCATTCCTGGCTTTTTCTAGCCTTTTGTCCGGTACTGTTACCCGATCGCACCACGAGTGATCTACAGTAGTTCTGCTAAAAGGTCTTTGGATGCAATGTGACTGACTCTTGCAACAAGATATTTTATGTGGGAGAGTCTGACAGGCAGGTTGTATGGATCGTTCTGTATTCAAGTATGCATTTTTTTTTTTTTTTAACGCTGGAAACGATTTCAATCACGAATACACCATACATACATTTTGGTGAGTTACAGTTGGGGCTTTGAAAGTAATGCTCTAAACTATGAATTTTTAATTCACAAACATAATTGTAGCACAACCAGTCATATTACCGTGATATGTGGGCAAATGTATTCACTTCATATTTCCAACAAAAACGTATTGTAACATCTGAATGCAGACTAGCTTCTGCGTAATTGTATTCCACCCCACTATGTAATGCTTTGCTTAATAATATTGCACCATTTATTAATTAATGTGTTTGCAATTAAGGCAAAACTTTGTATAAAATTTGTCTCCTGTGATTTAAAAAAGTCATTTTAATTTCCTGAATGGGTCAATCTTAGTAATGAAAATGAATAGGGGTTTTTAATCCCCTGGTAATGTCTGAAAATGCTCACCTATTGTATTTTAATCTCACTCACAATTGAAAGCCATTTTTGAGCTATCTTTAATGCACAAATTACATATGCTGTCAAAAAAGGCTGTCCTTTTCATGGGCATTTGCCTGCTGGCACGTTTATAAACCAAATGTCTTCCAGTTTTAGTCTGGTTAGTGCAACATGAAAGATTAAGATGTACTCCTTGCAACAGCAGAACCGACCGTATGGTACGGATTCTTGAAAGGAACCAAAGCTTGTGAAATGTTTTTTGCCCCTTTGCACGCACTCCGTAGAAATGTTCCCCGTACAAGCGGCCCTTGGCAGCACAAGGTCGTGTGGTCATATGCCGTGGGTTTGAGGGCAGCATATAGCTGAGGAATACTCCTGGTCCATTCCGCCAAGCAGCAGGTTAATCGTTACGTCCCGTTACTTATGAAAGTACTCTCTTGCCTTATTAAGCTGTGTGCACTGCCAAGTGGAAGTCAGCCAAGCAGAGTTTTAACCTCTGGGTTCATTCTCTTGGCAGTATCTGCCTACTGGGTTCATAAGGTTTTAAAGGTGAGGTGAATAGCAGGTTGACATTATGCTGGGCGAGGGATACACTGGACACCAGTTAATTGTGTTTCACACGTTCGCATGTCTCCCACAAACAGGTAGACATTTAGTTACGAACTGAGCTGTAAATATGGTGAATGCCTTTCACGATGAAAATGGTCATTATTACATTTGCTATAATTATTGCGTTCATCATCATTATTATTATTCTTCAATTATCATTTCTAGAGATATTTTCAATCACTGAATGGGGATCAAATGGGATCTAAAATATGTTTACCCCTTTTATAAGAAATGATCATCCATGAGATGGCAAAAATAGGATTTCTAAGATAATGCCTCAATTAACAGACTCGGTCCTCATAACAGAATCCGTCGAGTTAACGGAAGGTACTGCATTTCGCGGTGTCGAGTGGAAGAAAGAGTCATCGCAACAACATGGACCCCGTTTGAGTGCAGCTGGCATGTTGAAGACCTTGCAGGCATTTGATGTGAAGGACCTCTCAGGAAGTCTGAAAAAAGCAGTGCCGTGTTGCACAAGTGTGTGGCCTTCATCCTTGTTTATGAGTTTAAACTAAAAGGGCAACGTGGGCATTTAAGAATGGTAGACCGGAAGGATTATAAAATCGCATGCGTTCAACATGCGATACGTGTGATGCATGCTTAAATCGGAATTATGTGTATTGATAGTTCAGTACCTTGAGGTCCCACAGTGAAAAGACCTCTGAAAAAAAAAAAACATTTTAAAAAAGATTATAGGTGCAAGGCTCTATGTCAACTTTATTTATGGGACCCAATAACAGAGGAAAAACACCCTCAGTGCAATTAAACTGTGGGAGGTCAGATCCCACCCACATCTCCAAAAAGGGGGCAAGCCTAAATAATTTACTTAACTAAAGCCATTACGTAACTCACATTTCTCTGAAATTTCAACTGGAGGTGTAATAATAAGCCAGTCTGCAAAGACTTAAGACTTAAAGACTAAAGAACAGACATAGAAGAGCTTATCTGATTGTTAGGGTGTTTCTTTGCTTCAGCTAACCGGCTATTTATTGGTTGAATCTGAGGTCACGTGGTACTGCACAGATTGTTACATTACGTATTAAAATGGTTCAGGACCCGTCAGACCCGATCAGAAGTGTGTGGGAAAGACACACAAATCAGCGAGGGTCACAAGGAGGTCAGCCTGCATAACCTAGCATTCGCTTACAATGTGAAACTGCAGATATATACTATCAATATCAACAACAGGCTCATAACTGTTAATAATAATGAGCCTATTTGATCCTTGTTGGGTCAAAATGGCAGAATGCCGATAAAAAGGTGATATTTAAACGGCAGAAACACAAGTCAGGTGGTCTAAGCAGTTCAGTGTTTTGAACATTACATTGCAACAGATAGAAGTCACACAGCCCAAGTCAGAAAATGAGAGAAAGTTACTTTAATAACATTAATTTATGGACTACCTAATTGAGTGATGTTAATTTAAAGGCTATCGGATTTAAATAATAAGTAACAGTGGAAAACAATCTATAAAGTCTTACTTCAAAATCAATACATGCCTCATAAAATATATATTTTAAATGCAAAAATAAAGATTTAGTAAAACAAATGTTAAATATATACAGCTACCAAATTAGCCCTAATTTAAATGAAAGAACATACAATATTCTGCTGTATTATATAATGATTATTTTGTCATCACTCACTTGGTTATAAGGTTGTCTTTTACTTAATACTATTAATAATATGAATATAGTTATTTGTTACTATTGGGACTAAGGCAGAGGGAGGTAAGCTTTGTTCTAGCCGGCATGGTTGTATTTAGCATGTCTAAACTCTGCCATACTGCCATTATTACATACAGTAACAGGTTTTTCTGGTAAACTTCGGAAGAAAGAAGCACATCGTAAAAGTGTGTTCTCTCCCCTTCCACTGGCACATTACCCCACCTGGTGGAAGAGTAGGGAACCTGCCCGGTTTGTCTGTCCCCGCAAGCCGAGGATAGCATCTTTTTTAGGGGAAAAAGCAGCTGATTTTTCACTTAGCCTGTAAGTTTAGCTGCTTCACGAAGCTCTCCCAGCACATCGCTGTATGTTTACTCACGGCAGCGAGAGAACAAAGCCGAGCAGAGGGATAGGCGGTGGCGGCGGCCAGGAGAAAATGAAAACAGAAATGCAGACAGTCTGTCAGGCACATAAACTATGTAAAATACGTAAACGTGTTCAAGGCAGTGTCATATTTTTAGCTCCAGTACAATACGCTTTGGTAACTTTGGCGTGCATGTCTGTGCACATGGGAGATTGTAGGGTTTGTCTACTTAACGCTAATAGTGTCATTGGTGGCCAATTACTTCTGTCAGGATGGAGAGAAGTAACAGTTGCCCTCTCTGCATGGGATGTGACCTGGACTTGCAGAGGTCAGAGAAGGCATGCTCATACTCTGGGCCTGTCAGGCTCGCAGTGTCAGGCTGCCTGTGCTCGAACAGTTTAAATTACAGGCCAGTGCAATAAAACAGATCGTATGTGTGATTCTCTCTGAGCAGGTTCTTCTTAAGCTATTATGGTAATTAAAAACATATGCTGCATGCACCAGACACGGGGAACTCACAGATGTACTGGATTACGGTCCACATTAGGTGCTCTTTCTTTCTCTATGGCAAACAAACCCACCCCCACACCTCAAACAAACACACACACACACACACACACACACACACACACACACACACACACACACGCGCGCGTGCGTTTTCCACATAGTAATTATCACAGCCACAAAATGTATAAAATCACAGCAATTCAAGTGAAAGAGAATTCTGCAGAATTGGCAGCAGTCTGGAGTTATATCATCTGTTTTTTTTCTTTTTCTGTTGAAGTGCATACAGTTTAAACTTAAATCTGGTAACTTGGTAATATCACATTGCTGTATTATCTAATTTGTGAGTCTAATTACCCTTTATATGCTCTCATTGAGGTTGCAGGCAGAACCTCCGAGGATAAGTCACAATGCTGTGTTTTCTGATCTCCTGCTATTGTCAGAAATCTTCCGAGAGCAAACAAAGAATATTGCTGCTCTGTGTATTCCATGCTGTGTGTCAGATGACTGGGAACCTTGTCTCTGTCAACATTTGCTTGTAAGGTGCATTTTGCTGTGAATGAGACATCACGCTTAAGTCATTATTTCTTTTTGCTATGATATCAGTTACTTGGATACTCGTAAGCCGAAGGTTCCCTGTAGTCATATTACCCTTGAGCAGGGTGTTTAACCTCAATTAAACAGGTAAAAGTGCCAGCTAAGCATTTAAAAAAAATTGACAATAGGTGGTGATAGTTCTGGAAAACAGCACGGTGCATCTGTTGCCTAACCTTCCATATTACGCGTTTACGCGGAGTTTGCATGGAGTCAGGACCTCAAAGCCTGTGTTTTAGCTTGTTGTTATCACACTGTCCCATGTTTCTGCGTAACTCAGAGCTGTCACATGCTGTTGGCAACACTCATTCGCATCGAGCGTAATGTGACGTGTTGTGATTAGCACTCGACTCGAGGTGCTGTTTCATATGTGCATTATTACCATATTTAACGTGCGCTGAGGTAAATTAGCAGAATATCGACACCCCCCACCCCTCACAAAATCAGGCAGGAAACACAATCACTTATCATAGTATTTCATACCCCAATCAAGTGACACTAGTTCTACCAAAACTGTCATGTCTATCCATCCGTCCATCCGTCCATTCATCCATCCATCCATCCATCTTCCAACTGCTTATCCTGGCAGGGGGGCTGACATGTTCTAAGAACACATTTTCCTCTGCTAATTTTTAGATGATTTTGTCTTGTAAATCATTCATTGAGATTCGTACCTTCTGTAGATGAAATATGACAATGTCAGATATGCAGAGATCTTTCCAATGCTTATGTTTCTATATAATTCAGCGATTTGACATGCCACTAGGTAAATGGGATGCAAAGAGACACACTTTTTTATCGTGATCGGACAAATGAGGCTTCAAAACCCGTGGTGGGTGGGTGTATCCGGAACTATCCAATCAATGCTGGTGCTAAATGAGGCTTCAAAACCCTTGGTGGGTGGGTGTATCCGGAACTATCCAATCAATGCTGGTGCTAAATGAGGCTTCAAAACCGATAGTGAGGGGGTGAGTATACTGAACTAACCAATCAATGCTGGCCCTAAATGAGGCTTCAAAACTTGTGGTGGGTGGTAGTATCCTATAATAACCAATCAATGCTGATGATAAATGAGGCCTCGCAAGCATTGATTGGGAGTTCGGGATACTCCCACCCACCCCGGGTTTTTAAGCTTCATCCACCCCTTTTTGGATTGTGCCTAACCCAGGCCCAGGATTTTGCTTCATCCAGCATTGCCTTTGTCCGCCTAGAAAAATGCAACTTGACTGTGGAGTCATCAGGACCTACCACCAGGCATAGGCAGGGTCTTTGTCCTGTAAAAACTAAAGATGCCTTATATCACTATAAAATGTAATGGGCTATCATTTCAAATGTAATACTTTTTACAAAGACCACTCTCCAAGTGGGTCTCATTAAGATCATGCTCAAGTTTCCCAGGGTTGGAGATGGGTACAACTTTCTCATGCATTTGCAGTAATATGAATCAGCCTTTTAAAACAGATATGATTACATATTGATTCTGAAAGGTACAGTAACTGAGGAGCCCTCATTGTCCCTAACAGTGGAGCTTTTGTTAAAGGATAATCCAATAACTGCCCCTTGATCCTTTCTACTTCAAGCATATTACAGACTATTTATTCTGGAATAAATCTTGCTTTTTCAAAGTTCTCAGCTTTTTGATATATGTAGAGCCATATATAACGAATCTTTTGTGTTTTGAATGTTATCAGGTATTATGTTACATCTCCTGAGGTTTGGTTTCCTGTTAGTTATCATACATGCTATAAGTAATAAACCTTTAAATATTTTGATTGTTAAAAATCATTCGCTATAATTTTATTCTGTTGTGTATTCAGTGGGGCAGTTTATTTTGGGTACACCTGCTTGTTAATGCAAACAGGCTTTATACTGTGGCACGCAGAAGGGGTCGAGAAGCTAAACATTAATGGTTAAGGTGTGGGGTTGAAGCAGATTATAGTAGGCTGTGCTTCTTGCTGCCAAACCTGTTGATTCCAGCATCAACAGTAAACTTACTGACATTTTCATACACTGCAGTGTCTAGAGTTTACAGGGAATTGTGCAATAGGCAGAAAGGAATATGAGTGGTATTGTGAAGGATAACTGAGAGCCTGGAGAGCCTAAACTGCATTGTTAGTAATGTAAAAAAAAGCCGTACTGTGGTATTAACAGAAAATTAAAAGGAATGCAATGTTTCATGTATTTACTGTTTGTGAAGTTTTGTTGTGGGAACTTCCTGGATATTTTACCCTGCTCTGAAAGTTGCCCTCCTTTGATTTGGAGGGAAAATAAGTCTCGAAAAAAATCTCCAAAATCTCAGATGAGACTATGTATAAAGGGAAGATTTCAAATATGCTTACTTTCCATATTTTTTTTTCATTTTACTTTTTCAGCGTATATTTGCTTTAATTTGCATTTCAAATACTTGCAATTGAAGCAGATTTTTAAATGCCAACATTTGAATTAATAACAATGATCTACTGCAAGAACCGGGACCGATCTTTGCTTGTGACATTAAAACTAAATGTATAAAAGCCAGAAAAACAAACACAAAGACAAACACAACTTGACAGGTACTTTCGTATTTTTGTACTTCTTAAATACACTACCACACACACTGCACAGTATAAACAAACTTTGTTTGACATTTAATATCAAAAAGCACAGCGCGTTTGTGACCGATAAACACCGTACCAAATGAAGTGAATGTAATTTACGATAAATCCTCGGTGCTTTAAAGGCCTTCGTGACTTTACAACAGGAGGATAAACCTTAACCGCATCCCACTGTTGGCTTTGGTTTTGTGACCGTCTGCTTTCTTTTGCGGGAAATTAAACCGAAATGCACACCGCAGATCGACTGAAATGGCGCTGTTAAAAACTGACAGGGAGAAAAGAAATAAGAAAATAAATTGATGTATTCACGGCAACACTTACTGTCAAGTTTGACAAGGCGCTAACAGGCACCGAAAGGATCGACCTGTGCATTCCAATGGATCGCTTTGCGTGAAGGTGGAAAATATGACCTCCTGAGAAAATGTACAACTAAAGTAAGCTCCTGGAATATTCTGCCACAGCTAGTGAGAGGAGGATGCCTTTCAATAACTACTGGTTAACAACTGTAAGTGCCCAAGTCATTTTTATGGAAATTAATGGAATATCACATGTAATAAACACCAGCTAGTGGGGAGCATGTGGTTTGTAGCCGTTTTTTATTCTGTAATCTAATATTTCAGTGTTATTTTTCTTGATTTTAGCAACACTAAATAGACAGCCTTTAATTGGATGCATGTATTGAATGTGTTGACAGATATTAATATTTCTGTAACAGATTTCCATACAGGTTATAGTTTTCTTCAAATGCAATCTGTTGTTTATTCCACTGTTGGATTGAAATTACTCCCATAAAATTGCTTGTTGATTTGCATATAAGCCACAACTTCTGTTTTGTTGTGAAGATTATATTGGTTCACAGGGAATTGTGGGTCATCATTTATACTCCTTCCATGCCCCCCCCCTTGGGATAATATTATCCTCATACAGGAATCCTTGTTAAAAACAATATTGCTTTCTTTCAATTGCCCTCCTGTCAGAAATGACAGCAGCCACAGGTGTGTGGCCATAATTACACGTAGACTTCAAATTAATGTCATTTTAACATTTAATATCTTTCCAAGGAAAACACAAGTGGCCCGTTTCCAAAATAAGGCCAATGGCAAAGAGGCCTAAATCTTATCTGATATTGCTTAACTCAATCATATGGCTCTTAAAACCAGGACACAAACAGCTGGGTCTCAGTAATATGCATGCAATATGTCTGTAAAATGATATGCTTTAATTTTGAGCCTACGTTAAGCACCGACAAAATCTGGTTATGCAGAGACATTAAAAAGGCCCGTTAACTCTCTCGCTGCCGCCACCATGCCTCTGTTTCCTTACGACCGTTTTGTGACCCGAGCTCATCTTTGAGCGCTCTCTTATATGGATAAGCATTATACAAAACGTAGGTTGATGATGATGGTGATGATTGATACAACTGGTACACGTATGGACCCCCAGATGGAGAAATCAACTCAGAAATATGTCATCTGAAATATCCTTTTGCTGATGATGATGATGATTACTGATAAACTGAGCAAAAAGGTAGTTCTCCAGAATGACTCCTGTGTGACTGTGAACCTGCCTGGTGTACTGTACTGCCCAAGGCTGCTGCCAGTGACCTAGGGACCTGGGCTTTGGTGGAACTTCAAAAGCCCCAAAGAATCTGCTGGCTGACGCGGCTCCACAGATGCCTTTGTAAATCCCCTTACTTTCCTGCCCGCTCGTTCTGTATGCCTTTGCCGATAAACTTGGAGAGAGAATATCAAAGTAACCTTGGCAGTTTAGCCTTTCAGTCTGCCCAGAGCACGGCCATCGCACAGTGCTGGCTAAAGACTCAAGCTGGAAGTTTGATCCTCAGAACAGCAGGGAAAATTCCCACCGGGTTTAAAGGGGACACTTGGGCTTCTTTATAACAGCAGTCATGTTGCAATCTGCGGCCTGTAAGCATCATAAGTGTATATTATGACTCATTGTACAATATAGACGGAGTAAAATACAACACAGATGCAAGTAATCCACACTAAAAGGAAAGCGTACTGCTTCATGATTTGAAAAGCAATTAGCTATAAAGGCTTTTTTACATGAATCAACTTCTGACATGTATTTTCTGCTTTCCCTATAACCTCGAATACCAGAAAAAAAAAATCTATAAATGAAAAGAGCAGGTAACAGACCTTCAAATCTTAATGCACCATGAACTTAGCTAATAATACCCCCCCCCCCTTTGTGAACTGCTGTTAGTCTAAAAAAATAACTAACAGTCATGGATGAATTAAATGATTGATAAGATTTCCAATGAAGTTTCCTGTACGTGAGTTTCTTCTTCTTCGCGTCGTTGGTGACATACAAACTATGAAAATGCAGTGTTTCTGATAGCTTTCCTGGCAGGTGACTTCTCATTGCTTCGTGAAGAAGCTCCTGACGTTCATATCTCAATAGCCATATTGTAGATTAGGCTCACTTGCGTGGCGATGGCCTGAGTCACCGTCCAAGGTGTACCCTACCTTTTACTCAGAGTTTCTGAGAATGCCTGCATATTTACAGGGTATGTCTGCATGTACATGCAATATATACATATATATGCACAGAAAAAAAACAATATTTCCTTTTTTGAAATAACTTTAGTAATTTTTGGCAGAAATTCATCTCAAAAAAATTAACCAAACATTTTTATTTCCCACTGCACCTGTCTTATGTACTCCTACTGTACCTTGTAACACGAGCAGCTAATGGTCACAACGACAAACATCAAAATCCGACAAAGTCGAGTGACAGTCAAATCAGAAACGCTGACAAAACAAGTCATACAGCTAAGACGGAGTCTTCGAAGGGTCGTCCGTTAGCTTTCACTCTGGCCCACAGCCATTCAGTGAAAAACGGTTTAGTTTTTTGGAAACACAGTTGCAATTAAACAGGACAATTAAATGTATCAGTCACTTATGATAAAACTGTATGCTGGGAAGTTATGTTGTCCCATGCCACAACAGATATGATGACTGTGGAGGTGAAATGGAAACAGGGTATCCTCAAAATCGAGTCGTGTAACAAGTTGTTGTCCTGCCTGTAACATTTCGTGCCGTTTTGAAAAATGAAATTCCACCCACATACACTCTGGCACGTCAATTGTCGCATACTAATGAGGTTTCGACCACGTCGCTGACATTTGGCTGGATTGTCACCGGTTTCCTCTATAAATAGTTATTGCAGTTTTTGTCTGCAGAAATACTCAAATGTGTGTTCGTGTCCTTGCAGGTACGTCTGCATCTTTTTCCATTGCAGGGGTAGAAAGTTTATAATGTGCGCGGGTCTTCTCTGTTGAGGCTGCATGACATTCATACGTTACATTTACCAGGCTTTTGTTTACTTCATGTTATGCAACGATCTGTAGCATTACCGAGTCACGCCTTCACATATGCATTTTATGTGTGAAGATTTTTCTTTTCTAGCCCTTGATATTTTGTTTTTCATCCCCATTTCGTCTTGTAAGTGCAGTACTGGATCCCGTGTGTAACTACGGTTTGCATCTTGTTAGAATTATCTGTCTGTTTGTCTGTCTAGACGAATGTACAGAAAAATTGCATTTAGACCATTCGAAAACTGAGTAATCAGAATCAGGTTTTTTTTTTTTTTGTCACTAAGTACTTCTGCATGTATGAGGAATTCCGCTTGGCGTCTTGGTGTGGACCATTTCCGGATTTCATAGGCATCCCTTTTACACTCATCCAGGTGTCTGTCCTGCAGCATGGGCCTTTTTAAATGTTCTTAACAGTACCTGTGTTGGACTGCTGACATCTGTAAATCTGTGTAGAAGCTACAGTTACCACCTGCCCCTTCAGTGTAATAGATACACAACACACCGCACTCACAAATCACCTTCATTAATTGCTGTGATATGTTTTTTCATGCATATATTTACATAGTGTTCTACCAAGATGTTGTCGGTTCCCTTAGGAAAAAAGTCCCTATTTACATATTTAACAGTCAATACACACAGAAAAAGAGTACCCAGGATTTCTGTCACATTTTGCATGGACTAATCTCATTGTTGTCTATCACTAAATCCATGTTGTGCTCCAAGATGATAATCAACAGTAATTTAGCTCTCAAAATAGTAAATATTAATAACTCTTATTTGTTTACTCTTTATTAATTCCATTGGATATTTGGAGTATTGAAAATCATGATCTTGATAACACCATAAAGTTGAAATGAATAAATGAGGTTATGAAAATAATTAATATAATGGAAAGGTGATTGACTTGTCTCACCTAGGCAGTGGAAGGATTCAGTTAGTGATAACTGAGGTTTGAAGTTTAAAGGTGACCGTAAACCTCTCTGTTCAAGACAACTAAGGAATACATCATTTTTCTTGTACACTCCTACTTCTTATATCTTTGTTAATCATTCAAAAGAAAAGCAGATATGAGACTGGTATTTCTGGTAAATTTATGTGGGTAACACTGGCTCAACTGACCAGAAATGATTTTCCTGTGTTGGTTAGCCACATAATGAAGTCATTTAACTAGTCAAATTAGGAGCTGCAGAAGGCACAGTGCTTCATTATGGGCTTTGTGTGGGCATCATTTTACATTTGTGTCAAAAATAATTTCAAAACAAATTAATGTTTTTATTGTCTTGTAAAATTTAGCACCACACATAAAAGACCAGCTCCACCTAGAGGCCATTTTTAAAAACTGCAAAAAGAAAATAACAGTAGTTGAATTCACTGTTTGAATGTACATAAAGATCTAAACTAGTCTCTTAGTGTTGTATCTCTTCAGAGGTTGAAGTTAAATGTTGACCCTAAGCGTATTGGCTACTCTGCTTCACATTAAGTGTGTAATGTGTCATCTCTGCCAAGAACTCTGACTACTCTCAAGCCCCCCTCTGTCCACCCAGCTGCTACTGTGACTTGACGTTCAGGCTGGAGTCGCTCCTTGCACGCTGCCCAAGGTTTTCACCTGACAACTCAGCCGTTGCTCCTGTCCGCTGCACCCTACGCAGAATGTGTGGCGGCTACAGTCTCTTACTGTGCTAAGTCCGTAATCTGCAGTTCAACAGGGCATTACTTCCATACCAGGGAGCTTAATGAAATGCTGAATGTCATTTTTGTGGCATGAAAAGACCATTGTGCTCTTCGAGCCCGTGGCTTTTTTTGGCTGAAATCACCTTGGGCAGTAGTGTTTCTGTCCCCTTTTTCTTACTTCAAAAGGACCAGAAAAATAATCCCAGCGTGCTCATTCTTTTGTTGTTATTTCATTTGATTCTGTATGATATCTATTGATCCCTCTTTATCTGTTTATCTTTGCATGCCAGACAGTTATAGACAGATAAACAAAGGCTTTCATTTGAACAAGAGATCATTGTGTGGCCCATACGTCCAGATGGCCGGCAGACACAGGGAATACATTTAACCATTAGTGCGATTTCTCTCTCATTTCATAAGGTCTGATTACTTTCTAGAACTTTCATCTCAAGCAAAAACTATGCCGCTTAAAGTCTTAAAGTGACCGAGTCTCTTTTTTTAAGGTCGCTCCACAGACCACGACATTCTAAACACATATTTAAAGTTAAGTTTTTAACATGTTAACAGAGTCTGTCGCTTAGAATCTTACCATTATAAGTGTTTCCTACTAAAGACCCTCACAAAAATATGAGCAATGCTTACTTTGCCTCTCTTGAAATGCTTTTCATTAAAATAAAGTCAGTGAAGTGATATGGTAAATGGAGAGAGCAACTTGTGTGTTCCATGTTGCACAGCCAGCAAATCAAGATGAACAAGGCAGCAAAGGGTTAAGACTGCCTCACTGACCTAACTGACTAATAACATACCAGTACCGCCCCCCCCCCCCACCCCCCCCCCCACCAACACCCCCCCCCCCCCCACCCCCCCCCCCACCCC
>JAACJT020000016.1:18234010-18280646 GCA_009936485.2 Gymnarchus niloticus | reverse complement strand
TTTTTTTAAACAAAGACGAAAAAGGGGGGGGGGGGGGGGGGGGGGGGGGGGGGGGGGGGTGGGGGGGGGAGGTGATGCAGGCCTGGAAACCATATCTGCTGCATTCATGAGAGCGGGCCTGAATGATTAACCACTCCAGGCTGTTGTGATCTGTCTAGTATTTGTGATCTAAAATGTTAAAATGTTTCCATAAGTGAATGCAGAGTGAAAGAAGGAGGCCTGGCAGGCAGGAAGGGGGCCCCCGCAGAACCTCCGCATGCAGTATCCGGGCGGGTACAGATATTCCTGTGCACCCCCCCCCCCCCCCCCCCGATCTACAAGCATACACAGGTGCTTCTTTTGATTCACACGTGTCCCAGTGAGTGATTAATTTTTTTTTCTGCCTGCCAACTGACGCGCTCGCATGTTACGTTTAGTCTTTTGTTGTCCCTGTAACGCCCAACGTGCAAAAGTGGAAACCAAAAACGAAAGGATAAACTTAACAGAGATGTACCTTCTCATCACCTTGTAATGATTCATGTCAGCACAACTGAACAGTCAAGGTACTTAACAAAGACTTAACAATTAAAGTAGCCTCTTTCTTTTGTATCATTTGCTCATGAGAAGCCCCTGGCTTATTTTTTGCCTGGCATCAGCTCTGTATTTAATTGGCTGAGTCCTTGGGTAGCACCTGGCCTACAGTAGGATAGGCTGATACTGTCTGTACTTTTCAAAGTGCTTGCATTGTGTTTTTTTTTTTTTTTTATTTCATGGCTATCTTAAAGAAGCATTTGCTTCACTTGTCTGCCACCCTCCCCCCCCCACACCTCACCAATGTGCTTAAAGGTCATAAACATTATTTTTTCAGACTGTTTTTTTTTGTTCCCTCAAGGATTGTGTAGCTATGAAATGAGTGCAGACCTTATATTTCAAAATGGCTGCTCATTTTGTTGAAAAGGCGAGGGGGTGTTTTTAAGACATATAACGCTGCTTTATTAGCACTGGCGAAAACTACTGGAATTGCAAAACGATACATAGAAAGTCTTTTTTTTTTTAGTGTTATCGTTCTCTGTCATCCACACCTACACTTTAGTGCACAAACACACGCGTACAACCATATGGATTCTTTCACATAAATCGCAGCATTTAGTATTGGATTGGTCTGATGGCTCAGCAGTAAGAGGTGCAGGGAGATTATCTCTGGAAAAAAAAAAAAAGACTGAAAAAATTAGGCTAAAAACAAGTGCCAGTGAGCTCGTAGTGCCCAGGCAAGATCAGCAACCTCAGACCAGACGGGCTGGAGGCTCTGTTAAGACCAGTGGTCTCATCGCTCTCACTGTGTGATGGATGAACTGCCCCGTACCTGTGGCTCCCAGGAATTTCATCCAATAGCGGGGCTACGGTGACCTCGCCTGTGCTCAGGCCCAGTCGTTGCACACCTGGACTGGGATAAGGTCTCACTTGTAGAGGGGATGCGTAAAATAAGAAAGAAAATATGCGGTTTGCTCAAAGTTTGTAGATCGACACAATTGCCTTTTAGCATACAGGTGAATTGTGTACTGACAGTGGGTGAAAAACAAAACAGTCTGATCAACGGAGTGAACAGAGAGCATTTTGAGACACTTTTCCCTAACTGCTCCTATTTGGCAATTTATAATGTGGATCCCATGGTACAGGTCTGATAGCTGTCCACAGATCAGTTTTCTGATCCACATCATGGAGTGCTCACATTTTTCACAAACAGTGATCCATGCACTGTAAGAGGAGGTCATAGTGAGACTATTTATGAAGCCATATGGAATGCCGTTTTGAGAAATGCTAAATCTTCTTTTTTCTGGAGCGTATGTGTCCACACTCGGTATTGATCTAAAGGTGATTTGAGATGAGCTTTATGGCAAACAGAACATTTTCTTTTATGTATTTGACTCTACCGGTTGCTAGCAAAGTGTTTTATTTACATGGCTTTAAAGTGCAAATATCTCCCACCTGACGCTGCGTCAACGGAAGCAGAATTTAAAGGGAAAGACATGCAGAAGGGAAATATGCACTAATGTCGAGGGGGGATTTGAGCATTAGGAGGCAGTTTGCTGAGTAAGATCTCCGGCTTTACACAGACAGGTTATTATTCACCGACAGATGGGGGCCCATGTATTAGTACACACACCTTCTCCAGTCTACACTCACATATACACACATGCTGCGTGGAAGCTTGTTTTTAGTGCTGCCATTTGACTCCATTCATTCATAAATTATGATTCATCCATCCATGCAGTACAAAAAAAAATTGTGTTTCGTTACGCATGGACTTAAACTGTGGCTCGCCTCACCCGTACTTATGCAGATGTCCTATCACATACCTGATAATTTGAGGGCGTGGGGTGTTCCCACATTTTTCACCACCAACTGTTGCCTACACCCTCTAGAACACTCCAAAATGATTTCAGCTGGCTCTGTTAAAAAAAAAAAAGAAAAGTGGACTCACATGTTCCAGGAGATCTGACGCATGAAATGACAGAAGGAAGCATTCAGCAGCATTATTATAAATATTTATGCCATTAGGCCCTGTTTACCTTGCAGTTTCATGTTGCTGCTTGGTTTTGTACACCACACCACGACTTCAGTTGTTATCTTAAAGAGCCTCAGAACCATTTTTTCATAACTGTATTTTCATGTATTAACCCTTTTAGATTTTCCATTGTACCTCTGTCCTACGTGGAGATCTTATGAATCCAGAATTCCATTTAGTTCAAGTTAAAATGGCTTAAATAAAAAAAAAAAAAAAAAATCTTCATAAATGGAACGTCTTGGATTTCTAAACAGTCTACGTTTACTGGCAACACCTTCCTGCAGCTGCCACCTTTCTGCTGACCCTATAATCCTGGAACAGCAGGCTACTTGTCAGGGGTTAACCTCGAATAATTTACAGGAATCAAAATGAAACAGGAAAACTGACCCCCCACAGCTCTTACCTCCTTTTCAAAAGATAGAATTACTATTTGTAAGCATCTGAAAGCCATTAGCGGTTCTTTAGTATGTCAGGTGCCAGTACACACCGTCTCACACACATACACACACACACCCACATAAACACACACACACACACCAAAGCTCACTGGCATTCCCTAGCATGCAGAATTTGGGATTTTTCAACTGGCAATGACTCATTATAATATAATATGAGCAATGCTAAAAGATTCTACAAATCCATTCTCTCTCTCTCTCTCTCTCCTTTCTTTCTCTTTGCAACTCCCCTGTTTCACTTTTCTCTACGCTCCTCCTCCCCCTGTCTGTCTCACAGAGTGTGGTTTTTGCCAGCAGACGTAGGTGAAGCATTCTTGCTGACAGATGGTAGCGCTGGCATCAGATAGAATTTATTGTGGTTTTGTACTTTTGCCAAGGAGGCGGGTGCATGCATGCTCGGCAGACACTAGAGGGAGCACTGGTTTTTAATTATTGCCTTTCTGGAAGTGTTAAGAGGCAGGGGAACCTGGGGGTTCAGGTTGGAGTTGGGGTTTGTTACGGAGTCAGATGGGAATCCTCTCACCTTGTCTGCACTCTTCAGCCTAAAGGTCAAAAAAGCACTTGCCTCCTCACAGGGCCGGCATTTTAGCCAGTGTGTGGAGATACACTGCTGTGATCGTAGTCGAGCGGGAGATGGGAGCTACGTGCAGTTACTCGCTCTCTTCTGTGTGTGCCGTACAGGAGGGAGACGTGCAGAGGTCCTTTCAGTTTAAGCTGGGGGGGAATTACAGCTCTTTGTGATATTGCAGAAATGCCTGTGTTAATTCCACAATTAGTGAGATATGAGGTTCATTAAAATGCTGATATAATCCCCCAAAAATGAAAACAACTATTTTTCTGTGTTCCCTTTGGGATTCAGGTTGGCAAGTTGGCAATATTAGCCCAAGCACAGTATAATACATGCGTGTGCTTGTATGTATGTTTGTGTCATGTCACTCAGCACCTCCACAGCGACGTCCCAGTAGCGTTGAAATGTAGAAGGAAAGTGAGTAGTCTATGGCTTGGCTTTAATAGCTGCTGGCCCGTTGCGTGCGGCGTCTCACCCCAGCGCATTGTGCTGTAAATAATCCTTCACCGAGTGGGTAGAACCAAGCGTGACTGGGGACAGATGTCCGATCTGCGACAGAAGGTGGGCTCCTTTACAAAGGAGAGGTTGTGTTTTCTTTTGTAAGGGAAGGGATGATAAAAGCACAACAAAACAGAAGAGAGAAAGAGAGAGAGAGAGAGACATGGAATATCAGCTGCCTGAACTGTGGGAATAATGCTGGTGTGTTCTGTGTAACCAAGGCACTGCTGTTCATTTATTTTGGTCTGTGTGACTCTGGTGAGGTAAGTAGATTAGACAGAAACTTTAACATGCTCCACTGCAGCTGGTTGCAGACATCTGTCATTCCTCAGCTGAAGTTACTCTTACAGGAAACAGCTAAAGCAGGCACCTTTTACTTTAAGAAGGGTTTGCAATAAGATGGCAGAAAGGTTGATGAGACATCATAAAAAAAAAAATAAATGAATGCCCTGTGGTTGGTCACTTCAGGCTTTCCTAAGACATTTATAATGCATTAGAGTCTTGGAATACCAGTGAGCCAGTGTTTAGTTTTTAAAGCAAATTTCCCCACCATAGACATGTGTTTGGCTTTTTTCTTGGCCCCTAGGTTCTAGGGCACACCTCTAGTTTTCATGACACTCCCTTACATGTTTGTCTAGAGGTCTCCCCAGTAATCTGTAAAAGCTTAACCAGATCATAAGAAGGAGCTTCCCATTCATTAGTTTGGAACAGTGCGGTATGTCTGGTATATCCTGAATGTGTTGACCAGATCTTGGTCTATAAGATCCCCTGTGCCTTAGTTTGAATGTAGATGTAGCTTTGCTTAGGTTTATGCAATTTATTTATTTTTTTATTTTGGACCTTTCTGAAAACCCTCATGTCCGCTCGGAGTATCATCAAGCATGGAGATAGCAGTATCCTGGCAAGTTTCTTTTAATTGCTCTGGTGCAGGCTGTACGTTTCTGATTTAGTTGTTCCTCTAAGCTCTCCTCCATGCTCTCTGGTGTAGAACCTTATATATACTTTTTTTTTCTGCAGCCTTTAAAATATACGTGCCTGTATTGAAAAGCAACACTTCTATTGTTTTTACTTTAAATAGTAGTGTAAGTAGTACTTGTTGGAGCCACTCCCTCCTCTACGGCAGTGACATGAGGTGGTATAAATATTTATTTTATTTTTTTGCGGGTACTACAGTATGGGAGTTTCACATTAAACTCCAGCCCCTCGGTTTTGTATAGCGCTCTCCATCATTGAGTGATGACAACGAGAAGAACTAAAAAGCCAAAAGTGTAACACTACCTTTCGCATACTGTGCTGACATCATCACTTCTGCAGAGGCACCGGTCTACATAAGAACCCTTATCCTGCTTTATGTGTGTGTGTGTTTTTGTGTGTGTGTATTGCTGATTTACATTTAACATGTTCAGTCAATCTGTTTTCAATCCACCTACTCAATATCTATTTTAGAATCTTCTTTTAAATCAATTTTTCTTTTTTGAATATAAGCTTCCAAGACTGAATGAAGGAATTCAGTCAAATGTGAGGTTATTAAAACCTCCTTACACACCAGAAAGCGAAGAGATGCTGATTCCAGCTACCATAACACTGGATTAGGGGGTTATAAGGCGTGTGTAAGCTTGCAGTGTATCTGCAGTGTGACAGGGATGTGAGTGTCGGTCATAATCGGTGGGTGCATCCCAAGGTGAGCGTGCAAAAAATCCGGTTCTATTAATATGAGTAAAGCCTGAACTGCGGTACTAGTCCAAGGAAGCTTGATAAACTAGTGGTTTCTAACTGAAGGACAGAAAAGAGGCTTAAGATTCAATAAGGTACAGAAGTACCATCATGATTGTATCTGTGGGGGGAGCAACGCTGCCATCCGTCTTGGGACGGGGGGGACAGGTGATAATTCAGTTTGCCTGCCCTCACTCCTGTGTTTTACGCTGTGTTGTCTCCTTCCAGACTATCCCGGGTGCAGAAAACTCCCCCAATAAAACGTCTGTCTGCTGCCACATGGTCATAACTACTTTTCCAACCAAAGATGCTATTTACAGTACCATAGTAACTAAGGTCAATAGCTTGGGTTGTTTAGGACGTAAAATAAGACATTTGAGGAACAGCACAGTGAAAAGTGTGACCTGTGTGAATGAGTGTACCGTACTCAGAAAAAAAAAAAATACTTAAGTGCAAATAATACCTGTCTGTCACTGTCTTCCCCATCCAGGGCAACGGCCATTCCAGTGTGAATACTGTCCGTACAATGCCTCCCAAAAGGGGAACCTCAAGACTCATGTGGTGTGTGTACACCGAATGCCCTTCGACAACAGGCGATACCCAGACCGCCGGTTCAAGCGGCCTCGTATGGACTTGGACACCCTGGGGAACACAGATGACAGAGCCTGTGGGGAAGAGGGGACATCTGGGGACCGCAGAGTCGTTCAGGACTGATGCCACCATGAGGCACACATTCTGAACAAGCCAAAGTGTCAACAATGTGGTCAAGAAGCATATCATGTAGGCGACGTATTAATACGCATTAATAAAGTATATCAAGAGCCTTTAATGATTTCAAATACACTATACAACATTATCATTTTGGGTCAGTGACCAAAAGTAATTTCAAGACAAACTACGGCTGACTGCAACGTATGATAAGTACTGAGAAATTCCATTTCTGTTTATTCATTCAGACAAAAGAAAGTATTACATGTTTAAAAGTATAGCCCTCAAATCTTGGGACAGAGGTTATTCTCTTTGGAAACGCTAAAAGAGAAACACGTACAGTATATCTACACGAATTACTCAGAAGATTGCTTGATGACGGAGACCGTTGATCGTTTCTGAAAGAGGCATCTGAACCCGACACCATCTCCCTGCTTGAGAATGAGCAGGTTGCTGGTGCTCTGCCATGCTGCCGGCCCGACTGAGCCTGTCATTGCTGAGGAAACCGACCCGTTGTACCATTACTGCAGGAGCTCAGACTGGCCCGAGAAAATGAGAGGTCAGCTGAGACACCGTGTTTGTTTTGGATGGGCTCTAATGCTACTATAACTGTAGACAAGTAGGTTGGTTTGTCTGGATCAACTCCACTCTTAACCAGAACATTTTTATTACACTGTAGTTTCGTACTTTCAACATTGTTTGAATGGAAGATGTTAAGAATGTATAGCTATCTTTGTAACTTAGCAAAAGATGCTGTACCCCTTTGTCCTAGTGTTTATGCTTTTTTGCATAGTCGTTCTTTAATTAATAATCATTAATAATGATTTTTATTCCTTTTATTTAATGGCAATTAATATTAATATATTACAGATAATAGTGAAATTTGATAGCAGTAAAGCTTTTTTTTTTTTTCTAATCTAGCCACGAAAATCTTACGTAAATGATCTAAAGTGAACATGAGACACCTAGAATTATCCATTAAAATCCTATGGCCTTAAACACGTTGAATCTAGGTAAAGCATTTTGTAAAAATATTTAATTGCAACAAATGTGTAAATTAAAATTATTAGCCTTATTTATGTAGACGAACACATGCATAGACTGTCTTTAAATTAAGTTGCTTTTAGATTAGGAGTTTAGCATGAAATAATTAACATTTTTTATAGTATAATTCTTACTGCCTTACTGATATAGTTTGCGCAATCCCATCCAGAGTGGTGTTTCAGGAAATGAGCTGTGTGATTTTAAAAGAAGTTTGCTTTGGTTACGGGTGATAAAGTTTCCCATTTGTCTGTATGTGTACATGTATACAGATCACTGCTTCAATGTGTTATGGAAGAATACATTCATATCTGTTCATTGTTATTTCTTATTTTCTAAGGACAACCATTTTTTTATTATTTGAAGGAAAAAAAAAAAAACAAGTTTTGTGAACGTTTGTCTGTTCCATGCTGTCTGGTGCTCCTGGCTGCTGTTCCCTATACTTACCAGTTCCTTGAGTTATCTCTCCCTGCTTAATTAAGTAATTACAACAACAATAATAATAACGATAATATTAATGTAAAATTAGAAATGATGATGCATGGTGAGTAATGACATACTATCATCTTGACTATCATTTTCAGGTAATATCCTTTATGCTCCACATCCTCATGCTCTCCTCAGGCTTTTGCTATCTACACTTTGTATTGTTGTTCTTGGCAACTAAAGTTATACGTATAATAAAAAACCTCATATTTTATAAAGGTATTAAATATTGTTTTAATATCAAAAATGATTTTATTTTTTTTTTTTTGTAGTTGTATTAAGTCAGTTTAGTTTTATCTGGTGATTTAAGCAATAAATGTCTACCTCCAGAAAGAAAACTGGTTGCTTTTACAAAATGTTGTTTCCTCATATGCATATAAAGTCCATAGAACAGTATATTGACCAAAAAGAGGCAGAGAATCACTGACCTCTGCATCTGACATCTCTCAAATTTATTCAAAACTAGTATAATGAATTTTACCCAGAAACCCAAGGCTCTTAGGTGCTTAACTACAGTACAGTATATGCAAATACAATCGATGTAGCATTTGAAGGGCTGCATAGAGTGGAAGGGGTCTATATATAGTCCAGTGACATATAGGGGCATGGCAGCTCAGCGGTTAGCACTGTGTGTGTGTGCAGTTTGCATGTTTGCATGTCTCAGTGTCTTGCTGGTTTCCTCTAAGTTCTCTGGTTTTCTCCTGTGGCCCAAACACATGTAATTAGGTTAATTGGCTTCTCTGAGGTACCCATAGTGAGTAGTCATGAGTGTGAGTGTGAGTTTACATGTGCCCAGCCATGGACTGGCATCACATCTGTGGTGCACACCAGACTTGAGTCCTTTGCTGTCTGGGATAGGCTCCAGTCCAACAACTGAGTCCTTTGTTGCCTGGGATAGGTTCCAGTCCAACAACTGAGTCCTTTGTTGCCTGGGATAGGTTCCAGTCCCACAACCCTGATGAGGACAAACGATTAGATGATGGATGGATGGATGGATGGATGGATGGATGGATGGATGGACATTCACATATATGAGTTCTGTATCTTTTTTACTAAAGATGTGTATATCTACAGTAACACATGTAATAAATAAATATAACTCAGGAGCAAATTACTAACTAAATATATCACGTCAGTCAGTCAGCAGGAAATACGTTATACTGTCAGTCTGAACCTGTCCACCTACTTTTAATCAAGATGGCCATCAGAATCCTGAAAAGATTCATTTAGTATGTGTTTTTTTTTAAAGGATGTGCGCTTTAATTCTTATTTATGAGGAAATAAGAACGTGCTTAATGAGAATTATTTTTATTTTACCTTACTGAATGATTAACTCAGATGTGGATTGTCATACAGATTTATCTTTTAATTAAAATTGCATGGCTCATACATAATTGAATCGTAGTCTAAACAGATGCAATATCAGCATTTATATGTTTTGTTTATCTCTTAATTATAAAGATATTGTCCCGTGTAGACTCTCTGTTCTTCTATGATCATCTACAGCTTTCTGGTCTGTTGTCAAAGACTGTACAGGTATTCTCCAGTGTGAAATAAAACAAATGAATGAATTCCTATTCAATGGAATGAATGGATGGAACCTATAGAAGGTACTTTTCGCAGAAATGTGGAACTTAATTGGGGGTGGCATTGAGGTTCCATGGGTAACACGCTTGTTTCATACCTTCAGGGCTGGGGGGTTGAATCTCATTTCCACTCCTATTGTGGAGCTTGCATGTTCTTCACGTGGTTCACGGGTTTCCTATAGGTCCTCTGGTTTCCTCTTGCAGTCTAAAGACATGCAGTTAGGCTAACTGGGGTCACTAAATTGTGCATAGTGTAAGATTGTGTGTGTACGCACCCCATCCAGGGTGGACCTCAGCCTTGTCCCATAAGCTGCCTGAAATTGGTTCAAGCCATCCCTATTGAAGGTATTGTCTATCTGGCCGGCCATCCATCCATCCATCCATCCATCCATCCATCCATCCATCCATCCATCCATCCATCCATCCATCTTCTAATTCCTTTTCCTGATTAGACTCAAGCGGCCTAGAGTCCTTACCAGGCAGCATTTGGAACAAGGCTGCATTTTACACCAAGTACATGTTTACAATTATGGTAACTTTACATGAACACAATGGAAGTAAATGAATGCATGAAGGTCTACTAGGAACAGGAAAGTGTGAATTTAACAATACAACAGCATGAAAAACTATGATATCTGCAGTCAAAGGCAGAGGTTGTTGGAATATGGAATGACAGAATCCGAGAAGAGAAAAAACTGCCTGGGAGGTCTTCTGGGGTGGTCTTTTATGTTGGATGTGGACCAGAGAGACAAGACCCAAGGGTATCATCACTTTAAGAATCCTTCCTCAGCTGTAGATTAAGGTAATACTCTTGGGGAAATACCGCGTCAAGAGATGCCATTAGATGATTATGAGCGAACAGTAAAGTCCGTGTGTTTAGTAAAGCAATACAAGAAATAAAATGCTTTTGTGAATAAAACACTTCAAAAGGGAGCTAACAATTGCTGGCCAGTGTTACGTGCTCCTCATTATTAATTTATGAATTCGAACATTCATATTAATGGTATAACCTTTGAAATATACATCTCATTGTAACTAATTTTGGAGTTACCGTCAATTTTGTATCAAATGGAGTGATGCCATTCTTGCCAACGTTGTATATGAAAATGTTTCCATCGCATTGAATTTTTGCATTTTCCATGTATTGCATTCTTTAAACGTTTATCCTTTCAACAAGGTCATCAGGCAAAGATCAGCAGCTTTTTCTTTATCGAGCAATAAAGCACAACTTTGAATACGTTTTAGTTAATCACCGTCCAGAAATATTACTATCCCAGTGGCACTTTCATACCTGTACATCTATAGTCGTGATTTGCATTACAGTTACACTAGGGAAAGTTTTCCCAATGTATGGGCACATTATTATGAAGCTTGCAGACCTATATGGGACAAACCATTTACAAAAAAGAAAAATGAGGAAACAATTACATAAGCACAGTAAATTTAATGTCTGTTTAACTTAACTGAGTCATTTATAATTTTTGTCTATATTTTAAAGGTGCAGTAATACTTTAAATGAGAGGACAAAATACAGGGCGTTTCGGTGATTCTCCTTGGGTGCCTGGCGTATAAACCATGCCTTTCCAGATTGTTAGGTGGTATGCAATGGATTTGGGTAAGAAATGATTGACTGCTGTGTGTGTGTGGGTGTGAGTGTGTAAGTAAAGGAGAGAGGTGATATTGTGGGAAAGCACACAGCAGAATGTATTTTGCTTGGGGCAGTAAAACTCCCCTTTGCAGTCATTGCAGGAAAATCATCTTATTTTTGCAATGAAAGTCAACGACAGTCAAATGTGGAAAAACAAATCCCTTCCCACTCAAATTTAACTAAATTGTTTAAAAGATGGAAAATTAAGCTGAAAATAGGAATCAAAAGGCTGTCAGTAGCCCAATTTCCACAAATATACAGTGCAAGCTGACTGCTTATTGTTGCTGCACTCTATAGGCTAATAAATTAATATACAAATTGTGCATGTGCACAGAGCTGCAGCACGTCTATGCGACAAGCTGGAATACGTCCGTTTCTGGGGACGTCAAACACAGAAAACTCTGGACGCTTCTGTTGATGGCTCTTCCAACAAAAACACTGCGATTCTCGTCTGAGCACTACTCACTTCAAAGTTAAATATTTGTCAGTCTAAAGAAATATTATCTGTTTTACTAATGTTTTTTCCAAGTCATTTTGCATTTTTCCTCATACTGGCTCAGTGTTATTATTGTTTTAGTCCCTCTCTGCTTCCATGACAGTAATAAGACATTAAAATCATTCAGAAGGTTCTAGGCCTTTTCAGAAAGGATTTGCACTTCATGTGGAAAATTCTAGGGCTCTCAAAGATGTCCAGTAAGCAAAAAAATAATTTTATTCTGTTCATCCATCCATTTTCTCTTCCACTGTAATTGATGGTTACATATTTAAAAAAATATTTTCACTTGACTTTGGATTAGTTTTCAAAGAGTTTGAGATATGTTTTGTCTCTAGATGTCCATCAAAGTGTGTAATTCTGGCTTGTATTAAAGACTATATGCCAGATGTTCAGACTCTAATCATTGGAGATGTAATGGAGTAGAATGTTGCAGTTACGACTTTACTGTCATCCATTTTGTTTACAGCACATGGGAGAACAATTTCGAACAAAGTATTTTATGGCATTACTCAAGTTTTATTTTACTGTGATCAAGCGAAGTTTTATAAAATACAAGCACTTGACTGTGTTTTCTTAAGGAATTGCAGTGTATGAACAGAAGGAGATTCAAATAATTGATATAACAATTGACACTGAAATTGTTTACGGAACAAGAGAACCGCTTGCCCTGTGAAGAAGAACGTGTATTTAGTAGAAATGAGGCATGCGGAAGAGAGAAAATCTGTGCTACGCAACTCAGATATTGACAGTCTCTGCTTGTATGTAGTTATGACTGTGAGTTTATGATTGGTCTCACTGGACACTGACAATTACATAAAGATGCATTAACTATGAATCATTCTGACTAATTAGTCTTATCTAGTCATTTAATAGCATTCACATAATGATAAAGAAAGCTACAGATTTCATTATTCAATGAATTATTGTTTTCTTTATTCTTGTGAGTCTTAAATTCAAGTGTAAGTTTGACCAATCAGATAACTAGATCAGGATAGATATGTTGAAGTCAACTGAATGCAAGAAATACAATAAAACTTCTCATGAACAGGTATAAAGGCTTTTTTTAAAAAAATGCTGCTGTAACCTGCTTTCTGAAGAATGCTGGTGAATTTAATTTGTATACAGCTTCTGTAGATGTACATTGAATGTTTCTTGTAAACACATGCACACACAGGTATAGCTTATTTTGAAAAAAACTGGTTTAAATAGCCCAAGGAAGAGCATTTACATGGGCAATTTTAAGTCAAAGAATTTTCATTTCTGAATGTTTTGTTCCATATTAGGTATGAAAAATGTTTCTAACACACTTTGCCTTAGTGGTGTATTCAGCTTGAAGGAAGGCTAAAGTATTTTTCTTGGAAAGCCTTTTCTTACAAGCCTTAATTGACCCTGTAAACATATTTCTTCTGTCCATCAGACGAAGGTAAGACTAAACATTTCTAAGAAAGTGGCTGTCAGAAGCACTGTGGTCACGTGACACAGGTATGCAAGCAGGAAAAGAAACATTTCCTGGGCTTTCCTTTCCTGGAATATGAGTGTGGGTCAGCATGACACAGACTCTAACACGACCAATTAAGGTGTTGTTTCAATGGTAGGAAGAAGGAAAATCAAATGCATGTAGTCTGTCTCCCAGGAAGTAGCCCAGGTAACTGCGGGCAAAACAGGAAATGAACCTTCCACTGGTAATGAGTAACAGGTGTAGCAGGAGTAGAGTGGTACAGACCTCTGAGTGCTGAGTGCCTCACTGGAGATGGACGTAAGGCAGGTCCTCCTCTCACACTGGCTTTCTCATGTGACAGAAGGAGGGTAGGGCAGTGGTTAACACCCTGACCCTACACCTCCAGTGGTCTTGGTCTGCTTCTCACCCCCTCCTACACATTCACTCATGTGTTCACTATAAAATTATATAAATGACATCTATTCTGTATATTAGCGAACGGTAATATAATGAAACTCGTGCTTTGTTGGGTGTGTGTGTGTGTGTGTGTGTGTTAACGGGATTGCACTCTCACTGCATAATTTTCTGAGTTTCCAGATACAGTTCAATAGAAAATGTAAAAGTAAAAAACAACCTTAAGATTTTCATTTTTGGTCATATTGTAAGCGAGTCTTTACTTGTAGGGATACAGAGGTTTATATGACTTCAGTAGTCAGTTGATTTCTTTTTGGTGATTTTTGCTACCTTTGAGAAGTTAATCAAAGTGAAACGCGACAGTAATACCACAGAAGTATCTAGCAGCATGGTGTGGAGATTCTGTGCTCTCTTTTGGAGTTTCCCGGGATTTCCTCTCGGTGCTGTGTACCTCTCACAGCCAACACACACGGCAGTAGATGTGTCCCTAAACTGCCTTGAGATTGTTTTTGTGTATTTAAGAGTGTGTCTCACCAGTGTCCTGTTGAGAATGTCCCTTGGCCTCTGTCATTCTAGAGATAGCTCATTCTGAGCCTACACTGGCTAAAATAATATCATATATATATGTATATATAGAAATTATATCTAGAAGTCATATTTGATTCCTTTTCAGACAATACCCCTCTTAAAATCCTTATTGAGCTTTCTGGTCACTTGCAATTAATCACTCAATATCTTATTTTTGCATAAGATTATGCTCAAATAAATATCGATCCATTTGAAACACAGTGTAAATATTGGCTACTGCACATTTGTTCATACATGCTTCATTATGTCACAAGTAACTGCAACCTCAGAGAATCCGTCTTCAGGAGGTGACCCTGCATGCCTGCCTAACGGAACCAAGTGCTAATTGATCCTTTCATTAACAGCAAGTGCATTTTCCCACTTTAATCTGAGATAGAGACCATTATTTTTGAGAGCAGTATGGTCTGGTAATGGCCATGAAGTGAGGGGGGAAAGCATGCTTAATGAACACAAAGAGGAAATTGTCGCTTTGCGCTCCATCCAACAGCAGGTAACTTTATGTAATGTCTTACACTCCTCGCTTTGATTATGCCGTTGGGATTTAATTCTGTTTAACAATTACAAAAAGTGTGAGTGATGCAATATTTCCTTCAAGTTCTTGTACCAGCATCTGTAAATCCAGTGCCTTTAATAGACTAAATTATATTACACTACTGGTTATAATGTAAAAATATGAGACAATACCTTTTTGCCTAATTATTATTACATTGTGTTTTCTTCTTAATTAACATAATATTCCACTCGGTTTCACGTCATATTGTTTTTACAAAAATTAGTTTTTAGTTAAACATAATTCTGATTTATTATAATCCATCCATCCATTATTGAAACCACTTTATCCTATTCTGGGTCTTGGGGGGGGCTGGAACCTATGCCAATTATCCTAACTGTTAGTGTTTGGACTGCCACCAAACTGACTGTACTGTCATCCCTAGTCTTTATTGTTTTTACTCCATCGTGATTTTTGACTACAAATTACAGACCAGGCTGACATTCAAGATCACAAGCTCATTCAAAGGAATTGTAAAGTCCCTTAGGTCACTCAGTCGGCCGTGTTTCGACAGTGTTCAGAGATGAGGAGAGAGTTCTGAATTGTTTTACTTGTAAAACAAGAGATCACCTGGCATAGCTGCCTATCCTACCAGTATTGTCACAATGATGCACAGCTGATCGTGAGCCAGGCTGACAACTTCATTCAGCCACCACCTGCTAGCTGCCAATCAAGGGGCTATGCCCAGGCTATTGACGGAGCTGTCGGCACAGCCAAGACATGTCTGTCAATCATTTTCCTGCTCTTCTGACTCTTTGAACATCTTTCTTACTCACCTTGTTTCCTTCACCCTGTCATTGAGGTACATGACTTATGATTTAGCAGTTTTTGGAGTTTCCTCACGCGGTTTTTAAAAGGCGCTTTTGCGTTTGGCTTTACTGTGGTGACCTGAGTTTACAGATGCCTCAGTAATGATGCTCAGCTGACCACGATTGGACTAATTATCTTTTCATCTATTAATTGGGCTGTCTGGGTGGCTTTAGGTACATTGGGGGGGGGTTTTGAGGTATGCTTCTGTAGCTGTGGGACCAAACTTGGGTTTGTTAGGGTATTATCTTGCCTTCTGTTCACCTGAAGCTTTTAAATTGATTTTAGAAATGCCATTGAAACCTCAAATATGGCAGAAATCAAGCCTGCTGTGGTGTTTAAGTGACAAGTGAAATTTAAATGACAAAAATAAAATACAAAGACAAGATGGTAGCATTAAAATGACATCTTTTTAATGCTTCATTCAGAGGGCAAAACAAATTTCACTGTCTGCTGATTCTCTGCTCTGGGCAGAGCATGTTCTCAGTTTTAAGCAGGTACCCACCTGTGCTTAATCTCCACAGACTAATAAAATGCTCACATTCCTGTGGCTGCAGGGCATCTAAAGTACATTCATAGCGCTCTTGAACTTTTTTTTTTGTTATTGCTGAAGGGAACCTTGGGTCCTGTTGTAAAATACCTCTGGGAAAACAAGTAAAAGCCAATAAGCTTTTTTTTAAAGGACATCTGCAGCATTATTTTAAACATCATAGTGAAGTGTGGTAGTAGGGGTGTACCACCTTAATCTATTTAATAATGTAACACTTCAAAAATGAACACCAGTTGGAATGATGTGCTGATGAAGATACCAAGGGGATTAATTAAAAGCTAATTTTTTTTAATGTTTTCTTTCCTGAAGCTGTTTTTTTTTCCCCCTGTTAAGTCTAGGAAACTAGGAAAGCTAGAGACTTGAATGGTTTTCATGATTGTGTTTTATTTAGCCCACAATTCATTTCCTGTGTGTAGAATATGGGTGTGGTTTGTATGTTTTGTCTCCATTTGCTCAGACCAGGGTAGTCATCCCTCTTCAGAGACTTAACAAAAAATTTGCCAGATTTGGGTTCTTCTTTCCTCAATGAATGTTTCCAGTGTTTAAAGGTCATAATAAATTTTTTGTTCCTTTTGTTTGTTTTAGGCTCCTAATTGTCCCGTCCCGGCCCTCTGAATGACTGCTGGTTGGCTGTCAAAACTCTGTGTCATGTGATTGTCTTTTCCTTCCTGTTTGCTGAATGCTAGTGACATCATATAAATCTAATAAAATTTCTCTCTCCTATTTACATGTAATTTTTAAAAGCTAAGATGCAAACTCCTGGGTATGAATATTCAATTTAGGAAAGTGATTATAATAAAAATAATGAAATCATTTTAAAGCAAAAATCCATACATGTAATCTCTGGCTCTGAGTATATATAAGTTTTAGAACCCCCAGAATTGGCTGGACGTGTGGCTTGGGGGGGGTTGCCCTGTTACCCCATATCTCTAGGATGGTAGTTTCAAATCCATCTCTCTCTCTGCATGAGTATGCATGAGTGGGTTTCCTTCAGGTGCCCGTATTTCCTCTCCCAGTCCAAAGACACTCGGTTGCATGATATAGAAAGACCAACGTTCAGTAAATTAGATCACTTGATAGGCGACCCATAATTAGCTGATGCAGAAGATACAAAAAAGACCTGGAATCAACTGTGGTTGTATAATGAACTAATAAGATCACACCTAGAATACCTTTCGCAGCTTTCATCAACTTAAGCCAGGATATCGCAACTTTTGCAGCACGGTCAATGAATATGGAATGATTCCAGTCTATAAGGGTTGCGGTACAAGAACAGTGAAGAAGTACTAAATGACTTAAAGCTAGTGATGGGATGAATGATCTCTAAAAAACAGAATGAAATGTAATATCACTGTAAGTGTTAAGTTTCTGATTACTTGCTGAAAGGTGCATAATTAAGTGATTATGAATTAATTGAAATCATTGTTAGTGTGTTAAAATGTATGTATGTATGTATTAATTATGTTCTGTGTATCACAGCAAAATCTAGACCACAGGTACACACGCATACATTGATATGCTAATTTTTCTCAGTGCCTCGCTCAGCACCAACAGTCATATGATGCAACGACAGAAAAACAGTATGAATACAAATACAAATATTACCTAGAGGTACCAAACCAAAATGTGCAACTCAATTGCATTGGAAATTTAGTTGTTTAGGTTTATGTAGATTTAGAAGAGATAATTTTTCTCTTTTTTTCTGGTTGGGATTTTCAAAAAGGCACTCACTGCAAAGAAAGTCATATATACATAGTTAAACACAAGCTCACCTTTTATATGGGAAAGAAACTAGTGATTGAAAGAATGAGGTTTCAAAATTCATGGTGAGTGGGAGTATCCTAAACTAACCAATCAATGTTGGTGCTAAATGAGGCTTCAAAACCTGTGGTGGGTGGGAGTATCCTAAGCTAAACAATCAGCACTGTCACTAAGTAAGGCTTCAAAATCTACGGTGGGTGGGAGTATCTTGAACTAACCAATCAATGCTGGCACTAAAAAAACGCTTTAAAACCCATGGTGGGTGGGACTATCCTGAACAAACTAATCAATGCTGGCCCTAAATGAGGCTTCAAAACCTGTAGTGGGTGGGAGTATCCTGAATGACCAATCACCCCCATCGATTGGTAGTTCAGAATACTCCTTCCCACCATGCAGCATCGTTTGTCTCATTACTGAAGGAAACCATAGATTTTGTCATTTTTACATGATGTATGACTGAATGCAGATAAACTGCTGCTGATGCACTATTGGTGGCCAGCGGTCTTATATAGAGCACCTCACAGCCGCTGGGATCCGTTGAAGCCATTACGGCTCTGCAGGGTAGCAGTTTAATAGGGTGAGAAGAACTTTGATTATGCTTCGGGAGAGGAGAAGAGAAAGCTCTTCTTGGTGGGCTGACATCATTTATATTGGTGCCACCCATTTCAGCTCTTTGGAACACATGCACTTCTAACTATGGAGGATATTTATCACATGCTACCAGTGGTCCAGGTACCTGTCATGACTCTCTATCCAAAAGACACTTGTTTTTCCATAGGCAAAGCGGATTTAGGTTCTTTGGCCATTTCAATACAGTTTCACTGATATTTTTGGTTAGTACTATAAATCTCGGTACCCTTTGTTAAAACAATAGCCAAATTCAACGGCTTTCACTATATTTGATTTGTGTTTGCACAGGAACTGCCAAAACTCTTTAGTTCTGACAATCACGTTCTATGCAAATGACTTATTTGTGACATGGAGCGTCATCTCATGGCATAAATATGACATGCTGCAGCCGTGCGACGAGCTTATGTTCCCCAAATCAACAACGGCACTCTTTTTAAGTGTGGTTAATCAGCGCTGCACCAAAGCCCTAGCTGTGCGCGCGGGGATGACCTCCTCCCGCCTTTGGTCACCCTGCTTTGTTAAGCCCCACCCTCACCCAGTTGTTTCACACCTGAAAAGTGACACGGTTCAGCCTCCTGTTGACTTGATAATCAAAGTCCTGGCAGAGCTGTCAATGTCCTGCAGACAGAGGAGAGGCTGCACCAGGCCGCAGTGTGATCTTGGGCAGGATGGAAGCCGGTACCTTCAAATAAATACTGTCACTTCTCCCACCTGGTATATATCACCCTGCTTGTCAAATCATGCTCTTCATTAAGTGGAATTAGTTTTAAAGCATTTTGCTTAATGAACTCTTCAGGTTTATTAATTGTACCTAATCATGATAAATGCTCTGCCTTACATCTCCTGGTGCCGTGCGGCAGTGATGTTTTAATTGTAAAAAGAGACAATGTGACAGAGATGAAATTAGTTCCGAGCAACACCCCGCGCAATGACAGTCTGCGGGCTTCCCGCGGCATTTAAATAAAAACTGCACTGTTATTTAAATTATTTGCTCATAAATCAGAACTACCATTCTGAATTTTACATTTTTTATTACTTCTTTTTGGTATGCAAAGGATAGAATCTAAGTGACGCAGCTGTTTCATGCTACCATTAAATGTTTACCTTATTTAGCTTTTTTGCCCCGATGTTTAGCATATTTGGCTAATAAAGAAATTGACTTTCATAGTCAAAAACAGTGAAAAAAACTAGAATGAGGCATCAGTAACTGATGCTGTTTACTGGCTAGAAAGCTGCTAAAATCACAGCACATGGCACATATAAAGCTAGATGGGTCAGCAGAGACTCAGTAGAAATGTCCTCCATTCTGATGTGTCGGACCATGTTTCCGGCTGAGGGGACGGCACGCTCCCCCTTCTCCTTCATTTCCTTTTTCTCTTAATTCCAGGCAGATGATGAGCAGGTCTTGCACGTCCGCCGAGTTGGCAAAGCAAATAATTCGACAACTGCTCTAACAAGAATAAATTAAGTCAGCTTCAATCGTCATCAGTCCGGCACACGACTTTCCAAAGACTGTTGACAAATGTAAATAAAGGAATAGAATAAATAAATACGTGAAATAATTAGTGACATTGCACAAGGAATATTTTGGCCTGAAAACATGGTATTACTGAAGTACAGCCTGATCATGTATTAGGTACACGTCATAGTACCTCGTAAAATTATGACAAGTGAAGGGTGATGGGTGATCCATTGTCTCCTATTAAAACCGGGCTTTCTGCTACAGACGAGAATGCTTGCAGTGGAAGCTGACAGTAATCTCAATCAACTGCATTAAAAATGTCTTATCATGAAATGAGAGCTGCCTCGCTGTAATACTTCCCTTTTGAATTTAGCATGCTTCCCACAAAATATATATATATATAAAAAAAAAAATCACCTGTCTATTAAAAGCACTTGCAAGACGACAGTCCCCAGAGACGTCATTAGAGGATTTGACTCTGCCATACATTAAGCTCATCAGAAACGCCTCGGCCTCTCCAATTAAGAAGCTTTCAACAATTCTTGACAACGGTTATGTAAAAAAAAAAAAAAAAAAAAAAAAAAAAAAGGCAGCATGCAGACAGACGGTTTCTTGGAAAACACACAGTCTTGGTGGAAGCCCTGACGGGAAGATGAGCAAGGTGGCATCAGCTGACTTTGACGTGGGGGCACCTGCACTGATCTCACCAGTGGAAAGACTCCTCTCCTCCTTTGTCTCTCTCCCAGGCTGTCGCAAGATATGACGGGCGGGTGCTGACACCTCCCACTAGGATGCTTCTGTTACTTTTGCGTCCAGTCAATAAATTGTACATCTAGTGATGGTAGGTGAACTGCATCACCGCTCGTCAGCCTGTGTCAGATTTTACCCTCGCGATTCTCCCTCTATGCTCAGAAATCATCCTGCAGGCCTCGGGATTTCACCACAAAGTTGAAAGCAGCATCGCAACTATTGTGATACATGTTGCAGTTTTTTGCTCTAATAGAAAGTCTTTGGTAGATAAAGAGGCATTCTCTCTTGCTCTAAAATGTATCAGAAGAGACATCAATACAGGGTTTTGCACATAAGCATTTTGGATAACCCAATTATCCATCCATCCATCCATCCATCCATCCATCCATCCATCCATCTTCTATCCGCTTATCTTGGTCAGGGTTGCTGGGGCCCTAAAGGCTATCCCAGGCAGTATAGGGCACAAGGCGAGGGTACACCGTGAAAAGGAGGCCGGTCTTTTGCAGGTTACAACTAAAGTATACTAAAAGCTAAATTATTTTCAAGGAGAAATTTGCCGAAGAGCTAATCATTTTAAGTAATTAAAATAAGTTTGTTGGGTGGCACAGAGGCTCATTGGGTAGCACTATTGCGCCACACCTCCACGGCGGGGGTTTAAATCCCTCTGTTCCGTGTTCTCTCCATGTAACGCAAGTTTCCTTAGGGTACTCTGGGTTCCTCACACAGTCCAAAGACGTACAGTTAGGCTAGCTGGTATCCCTAAGTTGCTAGTAGAGTGTGTTTGTATCCTGTGACGGACTGGCATCCTGTCCAGGGTGTACACCAGCCTTATATCCTGTGCTACGTGGGGTAGGCTACAGGACTTAGACTGACCACAATCAGGATAAAAATTCAACATACGGATGTATGAATATGCCCATATAATCCAAATGATCCACATGCCCGATATAATTACCAACACTGATGTTTCTTATCAAAGACAAAGCTGAGTGCCTCAAGCTCCATCATCTTTAACCTTCTTGTTCCTGCTCGAAAACAAGGCCAATATAATAGTAAGACCCATTATAGGTTTAATATGCCAGATTAGCAACTGAATTTGAACTGCTGGGACCCTGAAGAACACTATCGATCTTTTGCTACTTTCAAACATTTTCAGAGATTAGCGTGTCCTGCAGCGAGCAGTACAGTCTGAATTAGTTATCCAATTGGTTCCTTTGATTAATGGCTGGTTGCAGCCTTGTTACACATGACAGGGCACTTAGAATAATGATGGCAGTTGGGTACTAATTCCGCATTGAACCAACTCTCTATCACACATACCTACGCAAACATTGTACAGTTAATTTATACATTTAGTATTTAATGTTTGTATTGTGAGTTGAATTTTTTTCCTATGACACCAATATGGGCTGCTGTAGAATTTCACAAATGGATAAGAAAACAAAGCAAACATGATGTACAAATCAATGACCTCAGCTCCAGGGAATTAGAACATTATAATCGAGATGCAAGAATTGACCTTGTGTGTATTTCAACTTGTCAGCTGGCGTAGCACCAAACAAACAAACAAACAAACAAACAAAAGAACAAATTATCATCAGCAAGCGGAAGGAACAGTATTTCACTAGAAAGCATCATGATACTTCTTTACTATGGGTAAATGGAAGGGATATATTCTTATATCAACAAGTTTGTCAGTAGGTGGTTCTAAGACATTTATGTCATGGTGTGTCTTTCATCATTGAGCTCATGATTCAAACATTTAACATTGAAGATTTTTCCGTACTTCAAAATGTGCATTATAGGTTTAAATTATGGTTGGTGAATTATGAGAGTGCAGCACCTTCGATTGAGACAAAACTGAACCATCACCCAGCGTTACATGCGTGGTCAGTATGTCCCTTTGCCACACATTGTTATGGATGTATGTTTAACTCTGCAGCTTTAAAATCTTTTATGCTTTTCTGGGTTGTCCAAACCTCTTTTTCAATTAATTGTATGATAAAATCACAATTTGGCATAATGGGGGATTTTATTATTTTTTTTTATTGACAAGGATGGTTCTTGAGTGTTGACTGGCACAGGAATTTCCCCCTAGAATCTTGATAAATACTATGAAAATTAATGTGTTGGGCCTATGTTTTGTGGATGTGAAGAGGCATCAGTAATAGTTTCAGCTCACAGGACATTATTAGAGTATTAAGCATATTTCATATTATTCTGTAATTGGGGAGCAATGTTAGGAATGTTTGTCCTAAGAATAAAATTAAGAGGATTATTATCTTAAATACGGAAAAATGCATGATCTGCTGGGTGGGGGAAATAAACAGGAACAGAATATGCTAATTGAACATACTTCACTAACGCTGCAAAATCAAAGACAGGAAGCATTATTATTTTTAATAATGTTTACAAGTATATCCAGTCATTACCAAAGGGGTGAAAAATGGCCGCCTGGGCCAAATGTGGCAGTACTACTTTTCACTACTGAACCTGCTCATTCTCTTCCTGATAGCTATCATTACTTTTGTTTTTTAACTCAGGCCACAAATGAAGACAAATGAAGGCTGGACTTTTAAATGTGCACCCAATGGCAGTAGAATTAAAGAGCAAGAAACAGCTGATCCTAAAGCCGGCTTTTTCTGGAAGAAATCCTGGAGAACCAAAATATTCTGGGAAATGTCCCCGGCTTACAAAGGTCATAGGTCACCTGAGAAATGACAGCACGTGTTTAAAATCATGACTCTAATTGCCACAAACATGCAGCTTACAATTTACACTGTTGTCTTTCATACATACGTTTCAAATTAGCAACATGGAGGGAAAACCGCATTGACATTAGTCTTAGTTCAATTCAATTCAATTTTTATATGAACCCTTGAACCAGTTTTATTCTGTAGCTTTAATGATGTGCACCATTTCAACTGATTTATATTCTACTGAAGACTGTCACTCTGTTGTAACAGCCAAATTTCTCCTTGTGGGATAGATCAAGTTTATCTTATCTTATCTTATCTTATCTTATCTTATCTTATAGCACATTTCCTTGGTTGGTTGGCCCGAAGCACTTAACAAACACACAGTGGCACACAAAAACACACCACAGTTTAGAGTAACAGTAATCTAAATGGATAGTGACTTACAACCAGAAAGTCCACAGTCTGATAGGGAAAAAAAAGAAATCTGTGGGGGGCCCAGGATCCACTGGATGGCTGACCCCTCCTGGGGATGCAAAGAGTAAAGAAGCCAGACACCAGTGTGTGTCCTGCGTCTGGGTGAGGAGGACCACACTTTCTTCAGCCAGCTACTGTATACCAGGCCTCAGCTGAGCAGCATCTCTCTGTATGGTTTGCTATATCCCTGGCATGGACTCAGCTGATATCATCCCTGTATCCAGGGCATTCAGAAGGCAGAGTGATGCATGGGGTTTGTACAGATGCTGATAGGTAGCCAACAAGAGTGACGGCATACACAAAACAGCAGCAAACACTGTACCATCAGCCTTATTTATGGACGGATAGGCCAAAGTAATAGGTCTCATGTCCGTAAGTAAACATTCAGACTGAGGGGGCATCTCCCGCATGCTCTTGCAGATTGCTCCTTAGACAAGGCGCCCTGTGGCTTAAGGCTCTACCACCAGCAGTTTCATTTATATGATAAACTGTTAGCATTGCACGACCTCAGGATGCTCTCCGTATTGTACACTCCGATCGGTTTCGTTAAGCTCGTTCCAAAGGAAGGCACGCCTGAGTCTGTGACCGAGTCATGTTGAGCCTTGAGTCATGTTGAGCCTTGAGTCATGTTGAGCCTTGAGTCATGTTGAGCCTTTGCCACACATTAGCATGGTTTCACCTAGAACACCCTGCACAACACTCAAAGCCTACTTTGGAGGGGAGTTATTGTTTTAGAGCAAGAATATAATTCAGGGCCCAAGGCTGGGGTATACCCGGGTTGGGATGCTAATATTGTCTTTGTCTGTCCTGATCTTCTTGTTCATATACCAGTAGTTTGTAAATGGATATGGTTTTGTTTGCTTCATCTTAAGCTTCACCAATACGCTTATTAGCCGGTATCATTACACAACCAATGCTACAATTCACATTCAACCAATTTTTACTACAATTACTAATACTACTTCTACAATGATTTTTGTTGCTGTTGTTGTTGTTTTCAAAATGATAATGATATAATAATCAACATTTACTTGTTTCTTATCATGTCAGTTCTGTAAATCTCAAAAAAGGGTAAAACGATTCCTCGTACTTGTGCGGCTCTGTAATTCTGAGCCGAAGACTCGTATCGGTTATGATCCGACTCTATAATGTTTGTACTCAGCAGATGCGAGCAAGGAGAAGAGCAACATTCGAAAGCGTCCAGGCTGATGCCCGCATGCTGCACAGTTCAGCCATCATCACATCATGTCATGCATTTTTAACCTACGGTAAGGTACTGTGCATTTGATAATAAAACTATGACAGGATATGCAGCATACGACAATTTGAATTTTTTTCGTGTCTGCTTTATAGGAAAGGTAATAAGCTGACAGTGCAGGTGTCAGGAAATTCCTGGGACCCTTCCAGAAATAGGCCGGACTCCTGTTATCTCTCCGGATCTCTGCGGCTCAGAGACATTAGTGCCAGAGTCAGAAACCCTGTAAAGTCATGGTCACGAGGTGAAGATCCTGGTACCTTACTTTAATAGTTTGTTTCCTTAAAAATTTGACTTATTAATGTGCTTGATTTATAATTTACATTGTTCAACATGTGTACAAAAATGCACAAGGTTATGTGTGTCTTTAAGCAATATATTTAAATGAATTGTCTCCAGATGTGAGAACATTGCATAAAATTTTCATCTTATTTTGGCCTTCGGTTTCCCTCAAGGATTTAAATATGTCTAAAATGCCCAGAGAAGTTTTGGTTTTGCTCCCTTCTCGTATTGTGAGACTTTTATTAAACTTCACCTTTACTCCAGTGGTTATGTCTCGTATTTTTTTTTCCATCCCGAACAACTACCATTCCCTTTGTCTGACAAATTTTAACACCATTTCAAAGTGTTACTCATTACTTGTGAGGCAAAGCAATGTAATCGTTAACTTCCTGTTGAGCCATACTGGATGAACGCATGGCCAGAACAGCCCAGCTTACAGCTGTGCTCTAACAAGCTTAATGAAACTGACCAAGAAGATCTGGAATGGAAGGCAATTTTTCAGTGTTGGCTTTCTCCCACCATCCCCCGTTCCTCTCCCTCTCCTTTTCGTTTTAATTAATGGCTTTTAAGGGGGCTGTGTGGTTCTTGGCACAGTGGCTGGCCCTTACCCGTCTGCCTCCGTCTCCCTGTTATTGACGTATGAACTGCCGAGATGGGGCCCTGACGAGGGTGGCTCATTTGAAGTGCCTGGTTTTTTTGGCAGAGGCCTAACACCTGTCTGCTCATCACCTTGCCGGTACCCTCCCTGACAGCGCTGTCTGATTTGCCTAATGACGTGATAGATGGACAAAATATGGAGAGGCCCACACACCCCCCACAAGCATGAGCCGCACACACAAAGCCCCGGTGTCTGGAGCAGTGTGTCAGTGGGCCTTTATCAAGTGGCTGCAGAAGGTATATTCTCCTGCATGGCTCATTACCCAGTAATGGTGTTTCCCAGGTAAAAGCTGATTCCTCTTGTGACGCCAGAGAGCAGGCAGGTTTATGGACTCACCCATCACAACAAGCCATCATGCACCACAGAAAGAGTGGGAGGCTTCATCTTGGTGTCGCCCGTGATGTGTGACTGCGAAGCGGGATGACTTGTGTTGTTATGTTAATGCAATTGTAGCTCAAGGACTTTTATATTCAGCCGGCGTATGAGACAAAACGTGCACATAGCAAACTTTGCTGCAGACCCAAACTAGGGTCCTTCCTGTAACTATTCATGAGTATCCGACTGCCCCCTAACATAACATGCATGACTACTTTTCAGTATATAAGTATTGCCTCCCATTATATCTGCACTGACCCCATAAGTGCTTTATACTGCGTCCGCCCTGCATCTTGGAATTTGCGGTCCCGCATGCGTGACCTGCATGCACGTTTGTCGATACGTTATTACCTTTTCTTGTAGCTCAGCGCTTATGCCCCACTGCTTACTTAATAAAACTCGGCGGTAACAAAAGTACTCATAAGTAGTTATCGTTCAACATACCTGCCGTGATTTCAGATGTAAAGCAGCTACATATGACTGGACAGTAAGTGGAAGATGGACTCGGCAGTATGCGATTTATAGGTTATGCAGACCCCTCTACTTGTTTCGAACCTCTTGCCGGTGAATTTAGTCAAGCAGGCTACATGATTCATTATGCAAAGCTGTTTGAAACGTCAAACGCGGGCTGTCAGCCTTTCCGTATTAGCTCCTCAACACCACAGGTAACCGGGGGACACGCTACATCTGGTTTAGACGTTAAAAAAAGACAAAAAAAAAACAAGCAGACAGGCAAGCGGAGGGAGAGTGGCAGACTTTTTTTGATTGAGCGAATGCTTGACGTGATCTGAGAGATGCAGTTTAAGTAGGACAGGGCCTGTGATGCTGAATTGTCAGCCACAGGCAGACAGACCCCCAGCTGAGACCAGAGGCGTGTTAGAGTTCAAAACCCAAATACCCTTACTGCTGAGAGTCAGATGGCAGGACCCACCTCTTCATTCTCAGTGGATTGAAAGAATAGCAAAGGAAATTAACAGAACGAGCATTTTAATCGAATCACGAGACATGAAATGCTTATATTATGGCCAGTTAAAGTTATGGGGAGCCGTGTGCCTTTCTGCATGCTCGTTAAAGTGCTACAAGTCACCTTATGTCACCCAGGTCTTAAGATGGAGGAGGCTGCGTGTGAAGGCAGAGAGCAGCTGTGTGGAGGGGAGCCATTGTCTTTCATCTGAAGTCTGCAGGGCATCTGTGCTTTAACTCTGACCTTGGAAAGCAGCTGCACCAGTAAATCTGAGGATCCCACTACAGTGCTGGACAGTCGCATTTCCTAGGAATATTAGGAGTAATTGCTGAGATCATAATTGGCTTCTTCTTAACTGCTATGGCTGCGCTTTATAGTGTTGTTTGTATTAATGGTTGCTTTTATCATATCTGTAAAGTCTCGAAGCATAAATCTGAAAGTGCGTGTGCGTGTTTACATCTGTACATGTGTGTGTGTGCGTGCATTACCTGAATGGATGATCTGATCAGTTAATATGTGGTTTTATTCTTCATACTTCCGACCCCAAAATGGGCATATTTTTGTTGCACCTTTTGGGGGGGGCATAAAACCTACATTTTGTAATTGTAACACAGCCTGCAGTTTTAAAACCTGCTAGATGTTCTGAACATTTCTTGGATAAAAGCAGTTTAACCGTTTTAAACCTAGAGGCAAAGAATGATAAATTAATATGGCAAGACTTTAATGCATGAATAGTCAACACTAGTAAATGGTATTGCTTTGATTTGACCTTTGAATTGTTGGTGTTTCCCTGTGTGAGTTTATTTTGGTATAATCCAAAATATAGATTGAACATTAAGCCTGTGTATGTACAATGACACCCTTTACTGAATTTACGTCTATAAGTCAATATTTTACATTTCACATTGACATATATTAATTTAGCCAAAGACACAATTTATCACTTTAGAAAAAAAATTGCCTTGCTATTGTTGTTTTGGGGTACATTGTTGCTCAGTTGTTAAAATGATATCTCTCTTACGTCAGAATGTAAGAGGATGATAGTATATTACACTACAAGACGTATAAAGGTATCGTTGAAACAGTAATGATTTCAGATTAAAATATCATCTAAATATATGCAATGTTTTTGGGATCTGATCTGTGTACTCTGATGAGTGGGAGATGAGAGCCCTTGAATGAAAATCGGAGACACAAATCCTTGTGGCGTATGACAAATTTTGTTTTTTCATAATTCCCTAACCTGTTGTACCAGCAGTGGTGAACCTCAGATTGGCTAATTACGTCCTTTCTTCAAAATCAACAACCCCCACTGTACGTAGATTCCCAGCATAATGAAGAGGGGAAGGGTAAATAGATTAGATCAATAAATGCATGGATGGATGGCTAGATGGATGATAGAAACTTTATTGATCCTGGAGGAAATTGTAGAAATAATCAAAAAAATAATTAACAGTTACAAAAAACACAGAAATTCATAGTGAGCTGTTGAAACAGGCAGCCAACTCACGCGGTGCTGGAACAAGCAGATTGTGACTTCAGGGCCCTCAAATGGTGGCCCAGTGGCCAAGCCGTTAGCACTGTTGCACTATATCTCCAGGGTGATGGGTTCAAATCCCTCTTCTACTCTGTGTTTGAAGCTTTCTAGTCCTCCCCATGGTGGGCATGTTTTCTCCTACCATTGAATGACATGCAGTTAGGCTAACTGGTGTCTGAGTTACCTGCAGTGTATGTCCTGTGACAGACTGGCATCCCATCCTGAGTATACCTCCAATCTTCTGCCCTGTGCTGTCTAAGACACACTCCAGGCCATCTTGTGACCCTGACCAGACTAAATTATTAGCAGATGAATGGATGGATGGTTCCTTTAATGAAAGAGTCATACATGGACGAAGAATGAAAACGTACGGCATCATTATAATAACTTCAGTGAAAAGGCATAAAAGAGTTTTTATTAAAGGATTTGATCGTGGTAGAGGCTAGAATGGTGTCCACTGCACAGGTGACCACTGGAAAGGGATGAAGGTTATCCTCAGCAAACAATTACTCTGTTCACTGCAGATCAACATGGCATCCTGCATTATGACAAGCAGGATTGAGTGTTAATAAGAGATGCTAAAAATACTTGTCTTTTTTAATATATCAGCTCAATTTTTAAAAGCACCAGCAATAAGTCAGAGTGAACAGGCTTATTGAAAATTCGCCCTTACTTTAATTATTACAGGTTGCAATCTTAGTGCATTCCCAGAAAATTGATATGTCACAGTGGCAAAGGGGAGCCAGTGTCATATTACTTTACAAAGAAATATCTATTCTTAAAAAGTCGTTTGTTGATGTGTCTTCCATTATCATTTAAACTCCTTCTGTGTGGTGTTTCATTGGAAAGGCTCCAGATCATTGAAACCCTGATCGACGCTATAACTGAAAACGTACGCCAAAGTAGAATACAGTACTTTGTACCGCCCATAAACCATATTAACTCTGCATAGCAGTAAAAATAAAAAAATACAACTATGAAAGAAACTGTGGCTTTCTTGTGAGTTCCCAATATGCCTGACATTACGTTTCTGAAAACTTAATAAAGGGAAACCTACTTAGGTCACAGTACCAAAGTGCACACAGGAGTATTTCAAAACTGTACCAAAGAGTAGTTAGGCTTCTAACAGGGGCAGATGCGTATTCGATGCAAGAAATCAAGACAATGGTAATGTAGTGAAAAGGAAGAATTAAGCAATCCCTGCTGGTGTGATGAGTAAAGAGCAGAAGGGTCAGGCACATTTTGAAGATGTTCTCTATACAGGGTTCCTGATTTAGAAGGAAGGGCAGAAGGAACCAAGCAAGTATATTTCTATATATAGATATGTTCGTAGCACTGATATTGAAAAGGTATTCATTTGGATACTGACCTATGGATACTGATTCTACCCATCCATCCATCCATGGCAGGATATTGACACACTTGCACTGAAATCCAAAACAGGCTGCGATTTTAAAAATGACAATAAGGATGTCTAACCAATTGATGGAATGTTTTCAAAATAAGTATTTAACATCATCTGTCCTGAGTACAGTACTACACATAACGATGCCAAATAGATTACATACGATCACCTTCAGCAGTCTGACTAAATATATCTGAATATGTATCAGGGCACTCATGTGTTAAGCTGTAAAGATGTAGGTCTAAGGAAATCTGCAGCTCTTACTTTTTGATGAAGTTTGTGCATAATTAATTTCGGTTTCCATTTTGTATAGAAATTACGATGCGGAGGGTCTTTCTTAGATCAGGGTTCCAGATGCCTTTTGGAACAATCAGCCATACTGCAGTATTGCCCAGAACAAAGAAACTTGATGTCATTGAAGTTCCTTGGTGTCCACCTATTCATCAATGTCACAGAGTGCCCCATGCATGTGATGGACCGGTGCCCCCTTGAGAAATCCACAAGTCTTACAACTAAGCAGACCAATTTAATTGGGCTCGAACCTGGGCTTCATTTAGGTTCTGTTTGATGGCTCTCTTGGACCTTGTTGGTGATAGACTTAATAAGACTTTCAGAGTGTGTGATTTGTGAATGAAATGTAACGTTTGATTAAGCATGTTCGAAACCTTTCAGAACCTTTTTGAAATTCCCAAATGTACCGAGATAATAAAGTAAGATGTTTTAACATTGAGGGTACATTAAGATGTTAATGGCAATTATAACAAATTCCTCTGTTCACAACATCATCAGTAATCCAAGAATTTACTTGAAAACGGGGTCATCACACTGAAAGCGATGTGCTATACCGAAAATACGAACAGGGCCTATTACTCACTGATCACTGTCAAAAATGTGGAAAAGCAACAATTTGGAAAGCATACACAGGTCTTCCTTCTATATATCAAACTCCAGGACATTCTTTTAATGAGTGATATGTGGAGATATAAAATGCTACCACTGACTGTGCAAATGCCTTCGTATTTTTATTTTTCTGAAATAAATCAGCTGGAATGACATTTTGCCCCTGACCCCACAGCAATTATGACACTTCAATCTTCATGTGAATCAGAGAAGGGCGACAGAAGCGTCAAAGGGAAACATCACCAGATATAACGGTGCGGTTAGCTTTTGACTGAGGTACTTCCAGGCCAGTCGAGGGAACGATTTATCAATGCAAACTTAATAAAGTTATTTGAATCTAACTAAAAATCAATATTTCATTACCAAATTGTTAGCGAGAATGAAGAAAGATTGCTGAGGCTGGCTGGCCTGGGTAGAAGAGAAGCGTCAGGCTGCTCGATGCAATGACGGGATGATTCATGGACCCCGACCAGGGGAAGGGTGTCGGAGGACGAACGCTGGAAACTTGGAGGGCCTGCTCCTTGGTGACCTTGGTAAGGAGGGAAAAATATATATAAGAAATGAAAGCGACTGTCAACTCCCAACAGGCCAAGATCAGGCCATAAATCACAGAGGAGCTTGAGGGTGGGGGTTACTGAAAGGGGGACTTAACCCTTACAACTGCTCACCTTGTTTCCATCTACGAGGGGAAAACCAGACTTTTGGGGCTTGCTGGATTCTCAGAGCGCAGTTTGTTCTATATAGGTTAGACCACGTGTTCCCTGTTACTACACAAACAAAAGGCAGTCACTTTTAAATACCATATGTATTTTGGCAGGAAATTTATGCTACAAGTCCCGTTCCTGCGCTGAATATTCATAAGCTCATTCAGAGTAAAGACTCATCGCATTTATAGAGAAACGGAGCTGGCAGATATTTCAGCATCGTTAAAAGCGATGTTTGAGTAGAAGCAAGATGGCATTGATGTGGATTTGCCTATCCTGCACCTAGTGTCTACCTACACACGTGTAGGAATAAAAACAGAGCGACTTGTCAAGTGGGAAAATGGATTCTGGCCTGCTTCATTTCTCCACGACGCAAGACGAAAGCAAACACGCAAACTGTTAGGCCGCCAGCAATTTAGGAGCCAACATTTCATGTGCGCTCCATTTGTGCAGGATCTTCATACCTCAAAATAAAGAAAGCATTAATGTGCTTTTCTTTTGTACCCACTTCAGCAGCTTTCCAGAATCAGGAATTTCCATTGCTACAGAGGGTTTAAAAAGCAGCACGCTACCCAGCTTTCAGCGTGATGAGATTCTGATGCTCTGAAGGCATTTTTTTTTTTCATGCCTGACTGTTTACACAAAACAAAAAAGGCTCAAAATTGCACAGGTTCCAAAACATAGCTGTCAATGCTGAGGGTGTAAAGAGACTTAAATGACTTTGTGAAGAGTTCAGCATTCCTATTTTTTATTTATTAAAAAGAAATTGAGTGACACAGCTTGGCATCCTCAATCCTATTAATTTTTCACCCGTGTGACAGCTGTGCGCGACAATACCACGGAGCTGAAGATGATCTGAGGAACTTTCCAATCTTAACAATAAAGGCAGTGTACTCTGAGACCAGTGCTACAAATCTCACAAAAATCTATAGTCAGGAATACATTCAGCTAAGAGTCTTTATAATTAAACAACACTTGAGAGGGACAAATTCTACTTAGCGTGGCTTTTTCATTGAAATATAAACGTATGTCACGGAGCAGAGAAGTCACTTAAGGAGCGAAAGGACTATACCCGGAAGTATATGTAGTATTATAAGACTGGGACAGCTCATGGAGTGTGTCATAGGACAGTGCCCATCGAGAGGAGTGTCTTGAACACCGTGGCTTAGGGAGGGACACCCAAGGTTGGTGTAGTTCAACGCCTGGCCTGGAATGATGCCACATAGAAAAACATCATCGGGGAACAACAGAACAAAAAGTACTGACCAGACAGGCCAAAGTGGACAGACAGCAACTCGTGGGAAACCAAGGGGAACCAGGACCAGGGAATTGTAAATTTGTGAAGAATGCAAGAACAGGATTCTGGCAAAGACATAGGCACAGTGGAACTAGGGACCAGGATGGCACAGTGGCCCAGGAGAAGGACCAAGGACAGGGACCAGAGCAGGGGTTCAGACCGTAGGCATTGAGTATCCAATTATCTTCCTTCCATTTCCTGGGTCCTTCTCAGCTGCTCATTAGAGTATACCAGCCATTCTTTCTGGCAAGTACAACAGCGGTGGAACCTAGGGTGTGCAAGGGAAACTAGGCTCTCAGGGCTGACCTGGAGAAAACAGGGTGGAGCAACCAAACAAACAGGTGCAGAGCACGGCAGCCAGGCAAGCAGGTGAAGAACAAGACAACAAGCACAAGGGGAGGAGCCAAGAAACTCAGGTGCGATAATGCAAGTGAAAATTTGATACTGGATGGGATACTAGGCCATTGCACTCCATTCAGACAATACAGGAAATTTAGAGATGCCAGCTAGCTTAACTGTATGTCTTTGGACAGTATACCCACATGTCACTGTGGAACATGCAAACTCCCCACAAACAGAATTCAAACCCCTAACCCAGGAGTTGTGAGGTCCGCTGTATTTGACATTATTAATATTTAGAATACTTTTTATTTTAATTTGAGCTCTTTGCATTTCCAATATTGTTAGTTACATTGGTAACCTAATCAGATGCAAAGGTAGAGTTGGCTCTCCTGTCTGACAACTCGGTTTGTATCTTTCATACGTATCAAACCCTGGGTGTCATCACTTCTGCAGTGAGTGGATTCTTGGAAAGCCTGAAGTGGCTTGGCAGTGATGGAACTAATAAGAAAGCAAACAGGACTCACTATGGAAGTGTATCATATCCAGTTAGGAAATGTCACAAAAACAGATTTATAGTCTGTTTCTAGTATGTTATTCTAGGCTGACAGTATTAATCATTTATGTTTCCCTCTTTCATTTGTCTACCTGCCCATGGATTATTGAAATAGAAAACAGCGACCAGAAAAGGCCAGAAGTGGAATCAAAATGTCAAGTTTGTTTTTACTGTCACATGTATGTAGACAGGGTCAAGGGCTTCAGTTATTTCTACGTGTATACATTGGTATCACACGAGAGGCTGTGTCACCCCCAGCTATTTACTTGCAGATTTGAATAGGATTGTTACTCAACTCTACAGCCAGTTCCCCTGACATGAAACACGGCATTTAGGGCCGTGGAGCAGAAACCATTATGTCAACAAGCTAAAATATGAACAGGATGATTGCAGCATGCAACTGAGGCCTCTGAGTTAGGCTAGGGTGGTGGTGATTTCACCATTTCTTTGTTGTTTTCCCCACTGATCTGTGTTTGGCATTTAAGACATGTGTCAAGCCGTTGCAGAGGGAACTGCAAGAAAAGGACATTGGTAATGTCAAAGTTTCCTCAAGTTTTTTTTTTTTTTTTTTTTTTAAGTAGGTGTGGTGGTGCAGTATATTTGGAACTTGTATGCTGGTGTCAGAGTAATATGCAGCATGGGAACTTGTTTGCATACTGCGGCTCTCTCTTAGTGCTTGCTATCCTCCTGAGAGACCCTGCCGGTCCTCACACTGCCGTTGATCCCCTTTAAGGACACTGAAATGCAGGCAGGAGTGCAGGAGTGCATGGATGTTATGAACAGCTGACTTGGAACAGTGAAGCACGTGCGTTATTTATAGGAAGATTGATGGGTAGTGTGAAAATTGCCAAAAACGTTCCCTCCCAAATTCTGATTATAAACATTAAGTCATTTTAAGTTTATAGACCGGCCAAATCCATCCATCCGTCCTGTAATTGATATTGCAAATGGGAGACTTGGGTGATGCGAGGGGTGGCCTTACAGGGCTTAAGCTCCCGATGTTTTTAGCAAAACCCCAGTCCTTTACAATTGCCTTCACCATGTTATGATGCATGATGTTTTTCATCATGAATGGAGGTCCTCAGAGCTGCGATTTGGCACTTTGTGCAGTAGACCCCTCCCATAGTAACTAGGAGGGAGCTTTGCAGCAATAACAACAATAATAATCATTACATAATAGTCACACTCTCTGTGAATTATGAGCCTTATGGATAGAACATGGTTCTTCAACAAGAAAGAAGGACCCGGCATTCAGAGTAACATCGAGTTGTTTTACACATATGCAATATAATCATACTGCCCAACCGTACTGGTGCTAAGATAGCAATTCAGTAGTAAGCTGATAAGTTAATAAGCAGAATGAACCACTTTTAGGTTTCTGCACTGAGCCTCAGATATTCTATGATTCTAGAACTTTCCGTGGCAGCAACCCATGTTCTATTGTGTAAAAGACCCTGTAAAGCCATCCGTGCTTATGGAGGTTTTAGGAAAATTTTAAGTGTTTAAAATATGCTCAGTTACGCTCTACGTCTGAGTTTATTTTTGCAATCAGGTCATTCTTTGGAATGAGTAGTATTAGCTGTTTTTCATTTTATATCTTTTCACAGCTGCATACAACTACTAAATTATAAAAGGTTGGATTTTGTTTACCCAAAGTCATCATTTTTATATTCATCTTAGCATGCCAGAGCATATATACCCTGATAGTCCTCGCTCAGAAATATGGATTGATAAGGAACTTCTAAATACTATTAATTGACACATTTTCTCCTTAGCTGGCAGATGGGATCCGGGAAGGTCAGCGCACAGCAGTCCTTTCTTACATGAAATATGGCTGTCATTAAGCACAGGAAATGGATCTGCTATTGATCCACTTACAGCAAGCTGGACTGGACTGGATTTTCAGGTGTTTATCTTGAGCAGCCTTACCTTAGACCAGCTCAGAAGGTCAATGCTCCTTTAAGTGCACTGGGGCATAATACATTTCCATTTTTGAGACCCATGTGACATTTCATGTTCGGATGCATAGTCAGGAGAAGTACCGATTCAAGCAACACTCAGATTTTAGGTACTGACATTGATAGACGATCAAGTATGTTTTTTAAAGTAATGTTAATACAGTAACAGCTTTTTAGTAAACATTTCTTGTTTCAATTCATAGGTATGTACAGTAGTATTGTCATTTGAATGAAAGCTTTAACAAGAATGTATTTGTACAGCAACATGCACAGGGACAATGATATTTACCACTGTTCTCTCAGAAGTGTGTCATTCAGCTGTCTACGGAACCAGAGACCTCTATCTGAGCATTCTAACAGTTCTATATGTATTAATGTTAGAGATTTTTTTTTTTTTTTTTTTTTTAACTATGGTTATTTGAAGAATAAAATATAAAGTAATTCTTTATGAAGAATTGTATGTGGCTACTTTTGAGCTATAACAGGAAGGTTTGTTTTGCAAAAATTCTGGATGGTTAAAAAAAAGAAAAACAAAAAAAACAAAATTGTATGCAAATATTACCAGCTCGGGGTGAATTGGAGCTCCAGGGAGAAGTTTCTTTGAAGTACTTTATGTTCATTGACAGTGGTGGAGGAGAGGTGGTTAATTTAGACTGAATATTATGCTACATAACCACTTGACATTTAACTTGAAAAATGACTTTATGCTTCACCTGTCAGCAGGCCTGTTCTCACCATGAAAGTGAGTACAGTGGAAAATATCAGATTTTTTCCATTTTCTGATGGTATTAGACATTACTTCCTCCATACTTAAACAGTCTACAGGGGCATACACATCTGTTTGGTATGCACACTGCACAGCATTTAACAACACTGGCAGTACTACTAAAGTAAGATGATAGAAGGCAAGGTAAAGATCCTCATTTTCAGGGGTATGAACCAAAATATAAGGAATTTGATTTTGAATGGCTAGCCTGCTTTTCAGCAGAATCTTGCTACATGCCATGACAAGGAGAAGCTGCATATGTAAATATGCTTTAGAAACTTGCTCAGGTAAATGTGCCCCATTAGCAATGCAACAAAAACGATATTAAAGGAATGCTGCGATACCAGAGAAGTGCTAAGATTTCAAATTTGTTTAGCTTCAATTCCCTTTTTTGTATGGATGGTAAAGGAAAATATCTTTGGGAGAGTTTGTGTTTGTGTAAACTACATATATACACATGAATACACAGGCAGCATAGCAAAGATTTTATCTGAGGTGAAAAGTCAGAATCAGCGTGCAATCGGGCACTGTTTTGCGAGAATCTGGAGCCATTCCTTCGAAGATGCGGAAGTGATGAGATGGCAACCATTTGTCGTAGGTGCCAGTACCGCAGATGCTCAGTGGGATTGATGCCTGGTGACTGGGTGGGCCAGCGAATATGGTGACAAATTATTTTGTCCTTCTTGTTCTCAAACTGCCTATTAGCGAAGTGCACTCTGTGGACTGGACTGTAGTCTGTCTGGATGGCTCTTGTCCCAGAAGGAACAGAGTGCTGCATCACAGCACATAGATGACGGTTTGGGGCAGTAATCTGATAAGCAGCATTAAGCCTGCCTTCTAATGGAATGTGTAGACCTAGTCCATGTCATCTCACGCCATTATAGAACTGCCAGAACCTTTTCGCTCTTTAAATCGCTGGACATAAACGCACAACAGTATGCGGGCACACCCACATACTACACAAACAGCAAAATATTGTAGCGGCACAGACTGGCACCACCTTTGTAAATAGTATTTGTGGGTAGAGTGTTTTGTGTTTGTCCCACCCTGTGTATGTCTGTGGGGGCTTTTTATGTGAGGGTGCTTTTGGTGTGGTTGCTTTTGTTAAAAGTGCCTTGTTGGTAAAGTCAAGATGTCTCAGTCTCCTGCCTCTTCCATGAGCTGTCACCACATGGGTGTCAGAAGTGGGATGGATGACGGACTTCGCAAATCCCGGAGACAAGTAGTCGAAGATGAAGACCTTGACTCCCTGCTAACTGAGCTCCAGAGAAAGTATGCCGTGAAGTGTTTACTGCTGTGGAAGAAGAATGTCGGTCTGAGAACGCGGAGCTGAGAGAGCATGGTTCCATCTAACCCACTCCGAGCAAAATCTCCGGCGCCCGAGCAGAGCACTGTCACATCCCCAGTCTCACTCGTGAAAATGCCACCTTACCAGCTGCTGAGCATTATTCGCACCGTTTACAGCTGTGCAAAAGTCTCATTGTGAAGTATAGAAATGCCTTATACATCTTACTGAGCATTCAATGAATCTTGTCCTAGGTGTCTCTTCGTCCCTTCGCTCTCCTCGTGTGCTCGTACCCTTCCAAGGCCTGATCCTCCGTACTTACCCGCTGTGTTTCACCCCTACTTCTCCTGTCTCAAGACTAACCAACTCGGCTCCCAACTTACCTTGCCTGCTCCACGGATTCCTCCTCGAGATCGCTATTTTCAGGTCTGTTCGCCTGGCTCCCTCAATAAAAACCGCTGAATTTGGGTCTCCCTGCTTGGCTACGTGGCAGAATACTTCACTGCACAAATGCACCCAGCATGAAACCCGAATGCATATCATGCTTTGAGTGAGCGCTTCGCCCAGCTCACTGACATAGTTGCTCGGCTGCAGCAGAGTCACGCCGCAGCCACGCCTCTCCCCTGCTCTCCACCCCGAGTAGGTGGTATACCAATGTCTGACCCTCTGCGTTTTGATGGGAATGCAGTGTGGTCTTTATCTAGACCATCACCCTGAGCAGTTCCCTTCTGATACTGACAAAGTGCATTTTGTTTTAGCCCTCCTGGGCAAGGGAGCAGACCATGGCATTGTGGCTCCAGAAGAGTCCAGCTCTTAATTCTTCAGCTGAGTTCCAGGAGCTGTTCAAGGAAGTGTTTGACCATCCTCTTACGGGAAAGGACATAGCTGATCAGCTGCTGGAGATTCGGCAGGGTCCACGGACTGCTCTGGAGTTTGATATGGAGTTCCGAACCATGGCAACATGCATAGACTGGACCCACTCGTGCCATCTACAGGTGGGCCCTGAACCCTGGATTACAGACTGAGCTAGCCAGGAAGGGGGAAGCAAAAATGTTTGAAGAGCTCGTCCAGCTGTCCATTACCCTTGATGATTTCCATGCCCATTAGCCGAGAACCACCTGGGCTGTTACCCGAGCATCAGCAAACCGAAGCGCCCCTAAACCCATGCAATATAGTTGAACGCCACTCACAGCCGAGGAGCAGGAGCAACACTGAACTGGAGAGCTCTGCTTTTACTGAGGAGGAACAGGCCACACCATACAATACTGCCCAACCACCCATCCCATGGAGGGTCCCGCAACTCCCAAGCATCCAGGGTAGGTCCCCCTCTCCTACTACAAGTCAAACAGAGACAAGTCACATGGTGGTATATCAGGGCCAGGCCTTAGTGAACTCCGGCGCTGCGGTTAATTTTATTGATATTCGTTTTGCTAAAGAATGTGGCATTCCCTTAGTGCCTATAGATCGTCTCACAGTGCTTTCAGTCGATGGTAGACCCCTAGCTCAAGGCCCGGTGAATTGTCAGACAATTCCTTTGCAGACGCAACTGGGTGCTTTCCATACTGAAAAGATTCAGTTACTGGCCTTCCCCTCCCCCAAGGATGCAATTATCCTTGGTCATCCCTACTCCAGCTCCACAACCCAGTGATAGACTGGAAGAGAGGAGAACTAGCTTCCTGATCACCCACCTGTCTACAGACCTGCATGGCATTCCCTTGCCATGTGTCATCCATTAAAAGCCCGCTGCCAGAGTGTGTCCGCGTACCCCCCAAGTATTGTAACTATACTGATGTGTTTAGCAAAACCTTGGCCTTCTCCCTACCTCCCCTTCGAGCTTCTGATTGTGCTATCAACCTCCTAGAGGGTGCCCAGCTTCCCCGAGGCTACATATACCCTTTGTCTCATCCCAAAGAAGCAGCCATGGAGATGTACATTACTGTGGCCCTGGCACAGGGCATTATCAGTCCCTCATATTCTCCTGCAGTCTCCAGCTTCTTCTTCGTAAAGAAGAAGGACGGGGTCACTGATCCTGCATTGATTACTGGGCTCTCAGTATGGTCATGGTCAAACGATGTCAGCCACTCCCCCTCATTCCCTCTGTTCTTGATGTGTTGCGCTCTTCGGTCATATTCACCAAGTTGGATTTATGTAGCACCTATAACCTGATCCGAATCAGAGAGGGGGATGAATGGAAGATGGCATTTCTCACCACCGCTGGGCAATATGAGTACCTGGTTATGCCCTATGGTTTGGCCAACAGTCCAGCTGTCTTCCAGAACTTTATGAATACTGTGCTCTCTGACGTTTTACAACGGTTTGTCGTTGTCTATATTGATGACGTCTTGATCTATTCTCCCTCCCAAGAACAGTATGTATGGCATGTCCAAGCCGTGTTCCAACATCTCCGGGAACATCATTTGTACATTAAGGGGGAGAAGTGTGAATTTCAGGTCAGCACAGTCAAGATTCTCAGTTACATAATCCGGCCGGGCAGAGTCATGGATGAGGACAAGGTCTGGGCAGCACACAAAGAAAGACCTCCAGAGTTTCCTGGGTTTCGCTAACTTTTACCGGTGCTTTATTCGTAATTTTAGCAATGTGGCCACTTCTCTCACCTCTCAAACCCTTCCAGGTCGAGGTGAATGCCTCAGAAGTCGGGGTAAGAGCAGTTTTATATCAGCGGCATGGGCAGCCAGAGAAGCTTCACCCTTGTGTGTTCTTCTCTAAGAAGTTAACCCCAGCCAAGCAGTGCTACAATGTGGGTGTGGCAGAGCATAGCCTACAAGACCCACACCTAACAATTAACTGACTATGCCACCTAGGGACTTGCACCCCAGGAAATACTCCTAAAGAAAAATCCCTTGAACACAAATACTGATACACAGGTTCGAGCCACCAAAAGGGCAGAGACGGGGCACAATAAATCAATGTTTTATTACAATTAAAAGAATGTAGTCATCATACACTAACTACCACTTCACAGTTAAAACAAAGAAAACTCCAGCCGACGAATGGGCAAAAAAAGAACTCCCCACAGGTGGAACCTCCGTGAGCCACCAAGTAATAACCCACATACACACGCCTCTGATCAGTAAACTAATACACAATTTATCAATATACACACACTACGCAATACGCAATGTGGTTTGCTGCCACTAACAGAAAGGACTCAGACCCTTGCGGCTCCAACCCCCCAGCCATAAAACATCGGCAAAGAAAACGAAAGGTTAAAACAATGTCGCCACCCCCTGCGCCTTGGGTACCGCCCACGGCTGGTCTATACAAAGCAACCCGCCCCCCCCCAAAAAAAAAGAAGAAAATTACAATAAAATAACATACAAAGTCCAGATACCACAGGTACACACGGGACTACCGCGATTACTTAAACTGCCCACCTTACTACATTGGCAACCGGGAACTACTATCCATCAAGCTCGCCTTAGAGAAGTGGCAGCACGGGTTAGAAGGGGCATGACTGAACCACCCCTTCCAAGTCCTGACAGATTACAAGAATCTTAGCTACTTGAGATCTGCTAAGTGGCTCAACTCCCGCTAAGTTCAGTGGGCCTTGTTTTTTACCTGTTTCGATTTTGCAGTGTCATATGTTCCAGGCTCCAAGAATGTCAAGGTGGACGCCCTATCTTGTCAACATTATCCCCCGGAGGCCCGATGTGACCCCGAACCCGTGCTTCCACCCACCTGCTTTACTATGTCCATTTCCTGGGACATCGAAGAGGCCCTCCACACTGCCGTAGTTACTGAACCTGCAACACCTGAATGTCCTTCTCACAAGACATATGTCCCAACCATTCTGCAACCCTCGATCATCAGGTAGGTCTACACGTCAAAAAGCTCAGGCCATCCACGTATCACTGCCACTGCCCAGCTCCTCGCCAAAAAATACTGGTGGCCCTCCCTCGCCAACAATGTGGAGGACTTTGTCGTCACTTGCCCTGACTGTGCCCAGGCTAAATCCTCCACCCAAGTCCCCGCAGGTCTCCTGCATCCACTCCCAATCCCCAAGCGTCCCTGGTCACAAATCGCCATAGATTTCCCCATTGATCTGTCACCATCCAGAGGTATTACTGCCATCATGGTCATTACAGATCGATTCTCCAAAATGTGCCGCCTTATCCTGATACCTAAACTGCCTACAGCTGCGGCCGTGTCAGATTTAATGCAGCTCTGGGTCTTCAGATTCTGTGGCATCCCCGAAGACATAGTTTTGGATCGCAGTCCCCAGTTTACCTCCCGGGTTTTCCGTGCCTTCTGTTCCCGGCTCAACATCTCTCTCAATTTGTCTTCACCCGCAGACCAATGGTCAGTCTGGATGCACGAACCAAGAAGTCTCAAAGTTTCTGCACCTTCATTGTGCTAACAACCTGACAACTTGGGCCCAGTACCTCCCCAGCATTGAATATGCCAGAAACTCTCTAGCCCACTCGGGCTAAGGTCTCACCCCATTACAATGTGTCCTAAGGTTTCAACCTCCCTTATTCCCATAGGACTCCAGGCCTAGTGACATCCCAGCCCTGGACGACTGGTACCGCTGGAGTGAACAGGTGTGGTGCCTGGCCCATCATCATCTTATATCCTCCTCTTTGGTACAGAAGACTCAGGCAGATCGGCTTCGGTGCCAGAGCCCCACCTTTTGCCCTGGGCCAGATGGTGTGGTTGTCGACATGCCACCTCCATCTCCCCACATGCCATAAGCTTTCGCCGCATTTTATTGGCCCCTTCTATGTTCTACATTAGGTGAATCCGGTCACATACTGTCTTTTGCTGCCCCAGGTCTACTATCTGCATCTTAACATCCACGTCTTGTTGTTTAAACCTGCCAAGTTCAGATCGCTGCCTCCTCTGTCTAATGTTCCTTCTCCTCCTCTTGTGCCCCTGTCAGATGGCTCCATCTACATGGTCCACGAGATCTTGACTCCTGCCTCTGCTGCAGTCGGCTCCAGTACCCGGTCGACTGGGAGGGTTATGGCTCAGAGGAGCGCTCTTGGCTGCCGACGGCCGACATCCTGGATCCGGCCTTTCTTGAGGATTACCATTACTGTTTTCCCCTCTGCCCGGCACCCTATGGATGGGGCCATCGCTGTCGTTGTCCTGGGTGGCCGGGAGTCCGCTGTTTTGGCGGGTGGGCCTGTCATGCCCCTTCCCCAGTCTCACTCATGAGAATGCCACCTTACCACCTGCTGAGCATTAGTTTCACTGTCTCAGGACTGACCAAATTGGCTGTCAACTTACCTCGCCTGTTCCACGAATTTCACCTTTAGATCGCTCTTTTCAAGTCTGTTTGCCTGGTTCCCTCAATAAAGGTCCCACCTCTACATTTGGGTCTCCTTGCTTGTTCTGTCGGCTACGTGACAAGCATGGAGCGCTGACGGGGCATGGCTCAGAACCGCTGGTGAGCAAGAGAGGAGGTGCGGTAGGGCAACTCGCAGTACTGGACTGCCTGCATGAGGACAGTGGAGTTGCCACTGCGGGAGGACCAGCAGAAAAGTCTCTTCAGCATCACAGACACCGCTCCTGCTCAGAGCAGAGTTGTTTCGCCTCCCGAGGTACAGCAGCTGTGTGCTATGGGAGCTGTTTGAGGTACAGCTGGAGCTGGCAGGGTGCCACCTTGGGTGGTCAGAGGAGCTGACGGCGGTGCGACTGGGGCTGGCGCCGAGGGGGAAGGCACTGCTGGTTCTCCGGGATGTAGAGCCAGAGGCTCACAGCCAACTTTCGGTGCTGCAAGCAGCTTTACATCAGCCGACAGTGGGGAAGAAGTCCACAGAGAGGGCTTGAATGGCGCCGCGACCATACTGGCGCATCAAAAGTGGTGGACTCTGCTACCGCTGTGGTGAGTGTGGGTATTTTGCCTGTGGCTACCTTGCTCAGACTCCCCGCTGCAGCAAGACTATGCCAGCAATAAATCCTGTCCCCAGTCAAGTTCCCCAACAACTGATGATGGGAGTGGCCCAGCCGAGGCAAGCTATAGGGCTGTGGGTGTTGGTGGCTCAAGCGACCCCTTTCTTCAGTGCGGCGACGATGACTCCCTGGCACAGCGGTCAGCGCATACGAACCAGAAGGGTGCTGCGCCAGAAGACCCAGTGGCGGGGTGGCATCCAGGAGTGGCTGAATTTGGCGGTGACTGGTGGGGCGACGATGGAAGAGCCGAACCACCAGCCAGAGCCGCCACTGCAGCCATGGGTGCGAAGCTAGGTAGTGCCAGCAGCAGGCAGCGGGAGGCACCTATTGCAGGGGAGGGAGGCGTTCAACGCCCCAAGTGCTGGGGACTTGCGCTGGTTGCAGCTTGATGGAGGGACTTTGCCCGGGACTGTGGGGTCATCGGAACGACTGACCCCTAAGGCGGGGGGCAATGTAGCAGCATGGACCGGTGCCACCTTTATAAATAGGATTGTGGGTAGCATGTTTTGTTTGGGGGTTAGTAAGGCTCACCCCAAGGTTTGTGTTGTAATGTTCAGTCAGTGTTTATGTGAGGCTGCTTTTGATGTGGTCACTTTGATTCAAACTACCTTGTTGTTAAAGTCAAGATGTCTCTGTCTCCTGCATCTTCGGGGATCTGTCATCACAATATTAATAACGATAATATTGATGATGATGCTCCAGGTAGAGGACACCTGTGTGAGAGGATTACTACTCTAAGCCACCGTGAATACTTTGCTCAATTGTTTGGTTAAGAATTCATTCATTTAACAGGATTGTCGTCATCAATGAACTATATATATATATATAGTGATTTTTAAACTGTAATTTGACATTTAAACTGGAAGGTTAACACCTCACATAACCATTTTGATATGCTTAAATCTTTAAAACCCAATTAGCTATAAGTAACCCGCTCCGTAGTGCACAGGAAAAAAGTCTTAAGTCATGAGGGCAGGACTGTCAATGTTACTGATTAGTGCCTGATTAGAAAACAATAGAATAATCTATTTGTCACCTATGCTGGAAACTTCTAATGCAGGACTTGGCTTTTCAAATTGCTATGGCCATACGGCACAACGAAGAAAGAAATGAAAGCAAACTCCCCAATGAACACACCTCAAATGTGTGTACATTTTTTCAACATAGGATTGACGTTTAGCACGCAAACATATGTACGTAAGTACATGATCACACCCACATTAGTAGAAGTTACAGTTTTAGTAGATTTGGTAACTGGTTGTAACTGAACTATTTTCTGTCTTTGCATTCTTTACCTGTCACCAATATATATTCAAGTGATTCAAATATAACATCACTGACAAAAAATGCAGATATTGGTTAACATCCTCTACAGGTCTGACCCACTCTTGATTTATTCTCCATGAACAATTTCCCTGTCCTTCTGATCAATTGATTATAGCTTTACTATGCAAATTGGCTTTAAATATGAGTGTCATGGCTAAAGATGAGGCTGAATGCAACAGACATCTTGTGAAGTGGCACAAAAACATCCCGAGGGTGTGGAAATCATTCTCAGTACTCATATCACATTTCCAGAAACCAGTGTATAGCGATTGTCTTTATTTCATTGCAGACAGTATGAACCTAAGATATTTCATGTTTTGTCTGGTCAACTTCATTTCATTTGCTAATATAGTACATCCATTCCTGCATTTCAGGCCTGCAACACATTCCAAAAAAAAGTTGGGATGGGGGAAATTTAGGGCGAGTAATGAGGTACAAAAATTAAATAATGATGTGATTTCAAACAGGTGATGTCAACAGGTGATTGGAATCATGATACAAAAGCAGTATCCACGAGAGGCTGAGTCTTTGGGGAGCAAAAATGGGCAGAGTATCTCCAGTTTGTCAATAAAGGCATGAGAAGATTATTGAAATGTTTAAAAACAATGTTCTTCAAAGAACACTATTTCTCCCTCTACAGTGCATAATATCATTATGTGATTTAAGGAATCTGGAGGAATTTCAGTGCATAAAAGGCAAGGGCGCAAGCCTAAGCTGAACGCTGGTGACCTTCAATCCCTCAGATGGCATTGCATCAAGAACCATCATTCATCAATAGCTGATATAACCACATGGGCAATGGATTACTTTGGCAAACCTTTATCAAGCACTACAATACGAAGTTGCATTCACAAATTCCATTTAAAACGTTACTGTGCAAAAAAGAAGCCTTATGTTAACCATGTCCAGAAGCGGTGTCAACTTCTCTGGGCTCGGAGGCATCTGCGATGGACCATCACACAGTGGAAACGTGTATAGTGGTCCAACGAATCAATATTTCAGATCTTTTTTGGAAGAAATCGACGCTGTGTGCTCTGGACTAAAGACAAAAAGGACCACCCAGACTGTTATCAGTGACAAGTCCAAAAGCCAGAGTCTGTCATGGTATGGGGCTGTGTCAGTGCCCTTGGCAAAGGAAATTTATACTTCTGTGGTGGCAACATTCATGCAGAAAAGTATATTGAGAATTTAGAGCAACACATGCTGCCTTCAAGACGACATCTTTTCCAGGAACGTCCATGCATTT